>JAHDVE020007188.1:0-62238 GCA_022606495.2 Halesus radiatus | reverse complement strand
TTCGAGGCAGTGGTCACCAATTTTGATATCGAGGCTGGAATTTTTCTTGTTGCCGAATAGTAAATAATGCGTTTTTTTTACGTTAAGGGTCAGTTTATTTATTCTCAACCAGGTTGTGAGATGGGAAACATCGGCATTCATTTCCATTTCAAGTTCCGCTAGGTTTTTTTTGTTATAAAAAAATTACAGTATCGTCCGTATAAAGTTGAAGAGTTCCTTTAATGCCCCACTTTGTTATGTCATTAACATATATTAGAAATAGCAACGGTCCAAGAATTGATCCCTGTGGCACTCCACATGTTATTTCACCCAATTCACTCATTTCTCCACCCAGTTCTACTGCCGAAAAGCGATTTGATAGGTAAGATCTGAAAAGTTCCAGAGGAGTACCAACAATACCAAAATGTTTCAGTTTTTCGATCAATACGTTATGGTCCACCGTGTCAAACGCCTTCTTTAGATCAATAAATATTGCCGCTGTAAAATCTCCATGGTCAATATGTTTCTGCAGATTTGATATGAAATCGAAAGCTGCACATTTAGTGTTAGATCGTTGTCTGAAACCGTATTGTTTTGAGGTGAGAATTTTGTTTTGTTCGAGATATTTCAATAGTCTTTCTTTGATGACACATTCAAAAATTTTGGAGATAGCTGGAAGTATAGAGATTGGACGATAATTTTGGACATTTTTTTTACATTCGTCTTTATGTATAGGAATAATTTTTGCAAATTTTAGTTTGTCTGGAAAGATACCTTTTGACAGAGAGAGATTTATTAAGAATACGAGGTCATCCACCAATTCCTCCTTGCAGTTTTTGAGAAGGAGAGAGGTTATACCATCGGAACCAGCTGCCGCTTTAGATTTGAGGTTGGATATGATCCGTAAGATTTCTGTTTTATTTGTCCTGATCATGTTAAAAGATTGTTTTGCTTGAGGTGCCGTGTAGATGGTATTTAAATCAGTTTTTGAAGTTTTCATGACTGATGCTAGACTCTCCCCAACTGAGAGAAAATATGTGTTGAATGCGGTTGCAATCTCCTTTGGTTCTTTTACTTCTTCGTAATTTATGACTAGCAATTTACAAGCTATTGTTGGGTTTCGGGAGCTATTTGATATAATGGAGTTAATTGTTTTCCATGTTCGTTGTGGTTTATTCATGTTTTCATTAAGCAAATTCGTATAATACTTAGTTTTAATATATCTTCTATAGTTGGTGACAGTATTACGAGCTTTATTTTTTTCTGTTGTCAAAGGAATACTTACTTGATTTCGTTTCCAAAGTTTAAATATGCTATTTCGTTTTTTAATCAGCCTATCAAGTTCTGCATCAAACCATGGAGTATTGTTAGGTCTTTTGTCTCCTATATTAGTTTTTAGTTTTGTTTTACACGAATTCATAACATTTTGGAGATAGTCAGCGAAGTTATTATAATTTTTGTTTGCATCGTCAGACGAATGGGTAAATTTACAAGTTTTAAGTGTGTTATTTAATTTTTGATAATTTATTTTGTAAGCATTTGATAGGTTTCTTGCGGATCTGTTATTGGGGAGGTTTTTAGGGAATTTTCATAATCCAATATAAGTATATTATGGTCACTAAGGGGATCATCAATATTTGAGATTTTTCCGGAACTATTTGTCCTATTTGTAATAATGTGGTCTATTAGCGAGCTGGTGTTGTTAGTTACTCTTGTGGGAAATATTGTGTTACATACATAAAAGTTATACGATTTCAAGGTGTGAATATATTTCCGTGCAATATCAGTGTCTTTTGAAATATCGATATTGAAATCTCCAATAAGTAATGTGTCTTGTTTGTTTTTATTTAATATTATTTCTAAAGAGTCAAAGAAGTCTGTTATATTTGAGTTCGGCTTTCGGTAAAAAACATACAGATTTAGAGGTTTAATATTTTTTGCCGTAATCCTAATTCCTAGAAAGGTATTTTCACTGCCGCATTCTTTGATTTTTTTATTGTCGAGTGTATTATGCATGTAAATGGCGACTCCTCCTCCTCTGTCCGTCTCACGGGAAGCAAAATTTCCAGAGTAGTCGGCAATATTGAAAAAAGTTTCCTCTCCTTTACGTAGCCAGGTTTCCGTGATTACGAGAATATGAACTGTTTCTGAAATGTTTTTTAGAGTTTCTTCAATTTCGTCAATTTTGTTTCTAATGCTTCTAGTATTCATGTACATAATACGCATACAGGAGCTTTTAGTGATGTATTCTTGTATATTGAAACTTTATTTTAAATTTTTTTTAAATAAAGAAAAAGCAATATAAAAGTCAAAATAGACTTAGATCAATAAAATAGAGGCAATGAGATTAAATGAACATAAAAAGGTTAATTTTAATAATGTCTTTAAGAAATTCCACAGATGTATTATTTTTTAATTGAGAGTCCCCAACAGTCAAAACCACACACTAAGCCTCCATCAATTCAATACCTACTTTTAATTTTCAGAAATTACGATATATCTTGTTAACCAAGGATCTAAATATAGTAAATTATGTTTATTGCAACTATCATTTACAATATGGTATTTTGGGACATGGCTCAGCTGAATCCAATTACATAAAACGACTAAATACAACTCAGAAATCCATCATAAAGACCATTTTAAAGGTCCCCATAAGGACTTCAACTGAATTTTTTAAACATTACGTTCCACGTACAAAAAATGTTTTCCAAAAATATTCTGGTTAATCATTTCGAAAAGGACAAATTGCTATCACTCCTCGTAATCATAATACCAGAACAACGCAGCTAGACGTGCTAAATATACCTAAATGTAATATTACTTTTGGACAAAGAAGCTCTGAATTTTAGGCGGTACAATTATACAACAGACTTTCACTTAATATCAAACAAAGTAATTCAATCAATAATTGCACTAAGTCCAGCAAAACTTTGCTTAAGGAATTAACAGAAGAACTGACTAGTATTCGTAAAACTACGCCATAAAAACACTACCCAAACCTTGAAGTTAAAATAAGTCATTGAAACCCCCTTATTCAAAACCTAGTTTGCCTCAGCACAGGATCTCTAAATAAGAAAAAAATATGTATAACATATATATTTTTTTTTTAAATCTACGTTTCTTAAAATGTCAAAATTATACAGAAATTAATAAAATACAACTAAAAAAATAATAAAAATAAAAAATAAACTCAAAACAAAACACGTTTCCAAATCCCTCCACACAGCATCCTCAAAGATGATAAGGCTTTGAGGGAAAATATTTCCTTCGGGGTCTCCTGTGTGAAGTTACCGTAAAAAAACGTTTATTTACCGCGCTTCACTCATTTTTAACAGTTCATACAGTGAGTTCAACATATTTAACTCAGCCTCTCACAACTTCAAACCAAAAATCAATATTACATTCACACAATACATATATTGCTCTCCACGGACTAGATCCATTCCCTTCCCCTCCCTCCCACCGTCCCATTATCCTAGGTTAAACTTGTAACTTTTTTTTGTAATTAAATACTTACGTCTTATTAGTTCAGTTTTTTTTATATATATTTAACACACTTCATAATTATTGTAAACTGATGCTTTCCAAATAAAATAAAATATGTGACTTGGGTGCAATGTACCTTTCGTAAAAACCTAATGATTGTTACAAAAATACATTTGAATTTTGTAGAGGATAATTGCCAATCGAAACAGAAATGAAACTTGGAAAAAAGTCAATTATCCTAGTACGGCGAACTAACAAATCCTAGAAATGAATCTAATCTAAATTGATTTAAAAGAAAAATGACGTCGCTAATTTACATGAAGAGCTGTTTATACAATTTACGACTCGTGGACCACGGACAGGCTAATGAAATGAAAACGTATTTAAGAAAGAATTTCAATTTGAAAACTTTTGAGCAATTCATCAAGAAATTATACAAAAAATTTGGTATTTCGGGCACATAGTAGCAGACACACCCACATCGCACTTCTATCTGTATTTCTATTCAGTGGTCTTATAATTACATAGTCAATTTCGATTTATAATGAAACGTGAACACGACAAATTTAAATATGGAATGAAACGTGTATCAGGTATATTTTTCGATTGCAATGTAATTTGTTAATTATCTCTGTTGGACAAAACTTTTATTAGCTTTCAGTGAAATCGAAATAAGTGGACAAAAACAGTCGTTTCCACTAGTTCATACATATATCAAAAGCTCCAATAAGTCTAATGAATGGGCGAGCTTTGAACTTAAGAGGAACGGCTGCGCGATCTATTTCAAACAAAACTAAATTTAGAAATTGAGGCAAAAATACTCACCTAAACTTAATTATCTTTTTTCTTCATCAAAAAAATATAGTAAATATCGAGTACGGATTAGAAGTTATTTATTTATTGTTGTTTTGCATTATGAAATAAAGGCCATTAAAGGAATTGATTTTTCGCGATTTAGAGGCACCTTTAACAATTATTTGCGGACTAACTGTGATCTGAAAAAAAAGTTTTAAGACGTCTAATTTGAAAATATAATGAAATATAAAATAAATAAAAATTAAAAATATTAAAATAAGCATTATGAGGAACTTTAAATTAAATTAAAAACGACCAATTTAAGTTGGAACACAAATTTGCCGTACATAATTTAAAAGATCGACCCGAAAAAACATTTTTTTTATTGTTGTATTTTTATATTTTTATTTACGTTGTCATATTTACATAGCAAATATAATAATTTTTTTAAATAATACAATAAACCCTCAAATAATTTTATAAGGTGCCTCTAAAATAACGTTTTTTTCATATACATTACTTCATAATTTAAAACAAAAATAAATAAAATACTTCTCATACGTACTAGATATTTACTAAACATTTAATCAAAAAAAATATATCATTCAGTTTGGATGGATATTTTCATCAGGTAGCGCAGCCGTTCCTCTTAAGGTCTAATATGAACAAATGTACATCGTATGCAAATTACCTGAATATATTCACATATAATGCAAATGTTTTAACGGTGTTTTAGATGTGGAAGCCATGGTAACAAATCACGATTAAAACAAAAACCAAATAGCAATCTATGTAATTTTTTAATTTAATAGCCTAAATAGTGATAAGAGATGTGTTAAAAAGTAAAAAAGAACTGTTTTACGTGTAAATATAACTAACTAAATAACCGTGATGCTGTTTCCCCGTAGATGTAGGCAGAGATGATGTACAGCCACACAACTCTGTCTTGGTACACACTCCTTGCCCATACTCATTCATGGGTCGTCTCAAATATACCCATCTGTTTTATTCAGACTCTTGACATGACCCGATTCAAGTACGTGATTCACTTGGTCGTGTCATGTCTTTAACGGGCGTTCCCGACTTCTAATACCATTCACTTTGGCGTCATATATTCTCCTGGCACCCCACTTTCCATCCGTCTACTCCACATGCCCAACCCATTATCTAAGCATCCCTTTCTTAATCTTGTTCACAACACAGCCAAACATGATTTTACCAGATGATATTTGTTAAAATCATCATGTATATTACACGTCTAAGGAATCTCATTTCACCATCATTCAGTCTACTTTCATCCTTCTTTTGCCAGTTCCATTCCGCTTTTTTTGTGGAAACACCGCACAAACGTCTCAACTGCTAGAAGTTAGTGGAACTATATCCTTAAATGGGGTATATTTTAGGGATGAAGGGGATGGTAGGGGGGGAGGGAGTAGGAAGATATGGGAAATGAGAAAAGCGAAGACTGAGAAGTGCTTAGCTATTCAGATGTGATCACCAAACACGGCTAATGCCATCTCTTAGTGCTTTCCAAATAAAATAGGTCAAAATATCAAAAGATACCTTTTCCTCAAATCGTAATCAAATAGCCTTCGAAACGAAAATAAATAATATATGGTACTTGATTTCGTTAGAGACATCGGGACAAATTCGGTGGTTAACTTAATTTTAATTCCCAAGTAGAAAACGTGGTGTCCAAGGCATATCGTCCTCTTGGATTTCTGTACCGAGTCACTAAACCATTCAAAAACCCAATGTCTCTCAATACTCCCACATTCGTAAGTTCGTTTCTGTAGTCTGAAGTTCAACAATGTGAGATTTAAAAAAACAGGAATCGAAACATTATCCTATAGAACCGTATTGTTCACATTGCTTACCGACTGATATCATCATGCCTCCATAAAAAAGAAAGAGGTCACTTGTAGAATGTGGAAATCACAGGGCTATTAGCTTCCTATGTTCAGTTAGCAAGCTGTGTGGCTGGAATATTGGTTGAAAGGGTACGAATGGAAACAATGAATAAAATATGGGATGTGCAATGTGCATTCATTAGTAGGAGTGCATGGATCCGATTGCATTGTTACGTATACTAACAAAGAAGTTTCTGGCAACGAACTGGAAACTTTTATGTGCCTTTGTCGATCTACAAAAAGCATATAACCGTGTAGATAGGAAAAAGTTGTGGAGGGTGTTGTCCAAGTATGGTGTGAATAAGAATAAAGTGGTGTTTGAAAGAAAGAGTACGAAAACAGTGTGCAATATAGTTGTGAATGATGAATACTTGGAGCAGGTGGATGAGTTTTTGTATTTGGAAAGTATATTTTTGTGAGACGAAAACGCTGATTGGGATATTGAAAGAAGGGTAATAGCAGGAAACTCCATTAATGGAGGACTGTAAGCGGTTGGCGCTAACAAAAAAATTGACGTAAAATGGGAAGCTACCAGTCCACAATGGAGTGCTGATACCAGCCCGGAAGTATAACAGTGCGGTATGGAACTGACAGGGGAAGAACGAAAGTAGATTGAATACTGTAGAAATGAGATCCCTGACGCTTATGTGTGATAAAACCATATATGTGGGTGTGAAAAATCTTGAGATTCACAAAGAATGTTAAGCTAATGCGAGCGTAATGAGTAAGATTAAGAAAGGGATGCTTATGTGGTTTGGGCATGCATAGCGGATGAACAAAAAAAAATAGAATGTTAGGATAATATATGGCGCTAACGTGAATGGAAGAAGAATCCGGGGACGTCCGAGGAAAACATGCCACGGTCAAGTGAACCAAGTACTTGAGTCGGACCATGTCAAGAGTCAGACTATCAGAAGAGTATGTATGAATGTGAATGAAGCAAGGAGTGTGTGCCAATACCGAGTTGTTTGGCGGCCGTCCACTCTGCCTACTCCTGCGGGGAAACGGCTTGATGTTTAGTTAGTTAGCTTACTGACTATAAGAAATGTCTAGAATACAAAAAAAACATCAAAATAATAAATAATCATGTAGAACCTTCCCTCTTGGCTACAATAAGGAACTCGAGTCCCTTTTTTTTATCAATAATGACTTTCAAATTAAAATACCAGTATATTTCATTTCTTTTCTAAAGTTACTTTTCATAGTTAAAATAATTTAAAATAAGTTTAAAGCAAACTTAAAGCATAAAAGCAAACAAAAATACAAAAATAAAAACATAAACGACAACAGTAAATCGCACATAAAATAATATTTCCTTATTATCTAATACAAATAGTTTCTTGCAGCTAGCTAAATTTTCAATACATTTATTAACTGTTTCGTTTTAATAAAGTTTTTATTTTATTTAAGCAGCTAGGAATTATGTGATCTTAATTTCTTTGTCTATATTTGTTGTTAAGCTTAGGATCCATTAATCCTTCATTAAAATTGAGACCAGTATTATAAATGTGCTCTAGTCTATTTGTATTATACTCGCATATAGGGTTATTATTATTATTATTCGATTCAAAATTATTGTCTTTCACCAGGGCGATACTGAGAGCAACCGCCCCACAACTCCAGATGTTACTCTAATCTCATCAAATATTATTACAAGGGTCCCTTGTGTCCCTTTGGTTTTTGAGGTTTCAAATAAATCAAATAATTGTCCAAACCTTATTTCAAACAACCCCTAAACCGTTTGATCGCCTTCGCATTACCAATTCCCTAACGAGTCGTACAAAATTAAATAATTGGGGCGATAACCCAAATATCAGTTTGCCAACATATTAAAATCTATTTATTTTCAACTTTGTTAATCATGGCGGAGGGGTAGGTTAGCCATTAATTGTTGAATAAATAAGGGATGAACATTTTTAAAAAGGGTGTTAAAATTTTTATTTTCAAATTTAAGTAAACTCTTTGTGGGTCATGTCGGAACATCAATAAAAAATATAATCTAGCACAATTTTGCAATAAGATTGAAATTAGAGCCGAACTTTAAACAAGTAATACCATAATCTGTCGTTTTACGTTTAACGAGTCAGTGGATTAAAAAGAACAAATTATTCGGTTTTAGTTCGAGAGTGGAAGAGGCTCTCACGATTATTGTTTACAATATTTCGCCAGCCAATTTCACCTAAATTGGGAAAATTACAAGCGCTGCCTATTTGGCTGTTTACAAGGTTTACTTCTCCTTCGATTAGCCAACTATAATCCTGGTTGTTGGATTCCTCACCGGGTTGGCGTAAGTTAAGTAGAGGCTGCATTGGGAGGGGGAAATTTTGCGAACGGTTAGTAGATTGATAAATCGTTAATAGTTGATCAATGGTCATATTTTGGAAACCAATCATTCTTTTGATATAAATACAGGTTTATTTTTTTTACATACAAATACAACCGGTTTACAATTAGACAAACTTGAAATTTTATAAATTAGAAAAAGTGTTAATAGTAAATTAAATATAATTAATAATCATTTTTTTTTAAAACGGGGGTCTCTTGAATTTATATTGACAAATGTTAATAATAATTATTTTCATATGAAGCGGTAACTTTGTGATGTGACAGAATAATTTAAAAAATAAAACAATAACTTTGTTTAAATCACTTTTATTTATACTTTTGCAGATCGGGTTTCGCTACTACCGTAACTTCTTCAGGGCAGTATGAACTAAGAACTAAGATACACAAGTAAAAAATTTCTTTTTCTATTTCTAATGTCAATTTATTATTAAATGTTTGATAATATTTTTTTATTAACAATTTAGATTAATTTAATTAATTTTTGTTTACGTTTATGATTTACCTATTCTTACATTTTTGTGTTATATGTTTATCATTTGTCTAAACTATCTAAACTAACCAACCATCACGCCATTTCTCCGCAGGGGTACGCAGAGAGGACGGACCGCCAAACAACTCGATCTTGGCGTACACTTCTTGCTTCATTCACGTTCATATATGGTCTCATACATTCTCTTCTGTTACATTTTTCTATACTTGCATTATTTTTTTTTAGTATTCTGTATATTCCACACCTAACAAAAGGGAAATTATTTTTAATTACACTTTAAACGATACTCATATTACTGAAGTAAAGTCTATTCGAGACCTTGAGTTAATACTGAATGTGAAACTAAATTTTATCAAACAAAATAATGAGGTTATCAATGAAGCCAATAAAATGGTGGGATTTATAATTCATATTTCATAACCTTTTCCCAAAATAAAGACTATACTCCCTTTACACAGCGTATGTCCAGCCTCACTTAGAATATTGCACACCGATATGGACACCTTTATATCAAGCTTATATTGAAAGAACCGAAAGCATTCAACGTAAATTCTTTAAGCATATAAATGTTAAGTTTCATTTACACTTTGCAAATAATACCGAATCCTTAAAATTGCAAACCTTTTCATCACGCTTCAAACGCGACTCATAATATTTGATCAAATCTTATTCTTTAAAATTATGAATAATGGCCTGCAATCAGCCTTGCATTCTTTGCGAATCTCAATATTTTTCACACGATCATACATGGTTTCATCACACATTCGCCTCAGATATCTCACTGATTCCAATTACCTACACGTACAGGTTACCTCAGGGATTGATATATCAGCCATTTATAAATCTCAATCCGAAGTTATAATTTTCAAACGTAAAAACGAAATCATTAAAACACCCCCAGTACGGCTAGATGGAAGGAAAATGGATGTTGTTCATAGCGTCAACATTGAGGATGTGGAGAGACAAAGATGAGCGATATCCGTAAGAACAGGTATGCTGTCATGGCGTTTTTACCTTTACGACACAAACGTCAAAAGAATACTGTTCAACAACTTCTGCACATATCTGTAAGCGTCAGAACTGTGAATGCATTACACTGCATCTCAATGGCAAAAGATAAAAGTCACCTACAATAATAATGCATATCGCCAACTATTCCGTCTACCAAGATACTGCAGCGCTACAGAAATGTTCCTGTAAAGACGAGTGCACTCTTCCAGGGCACTCCTCCACCACCGCATGGGAAGCCTATGGTGCAGAATCTCCCTTGATGGCCCTTTGGAGACGGAAGACCATCAAATATCCACCATAAACTTGTTAAAAAAAAATTCTCTTTTAATGAATGAACATATTTGCATAGCGTTATTTTCCTATTTTTCTTTTCTTTTTTTCCTCCTCTTATTTAACGTACCTATTGTTATTTATTTGTTTGTATAATTATCACCTATGGAACGTATTGCATTGCACTACCCCTGCATACCTTCTGGAATAAAGAACTATTATTATTTTTATTATTATAGTACATATAACCACCTTCCTTACTTCACTTGACACTGTGTTATTTAAATTAACTATAAGTAGTAATCTATTCATAATTGGAAATATTTAAATCAAATGTGTTAAAGATTTTTACAGCGAAACGACAACGTTGTTTGACCTTAAGTGTATTAAGTCATTTTACGGTTCCTCTTAATTTGAAAAACATTATTTGGAACAGTTGTTACATCCCTTAACATCGCGTTGACAGTGTGACCTCATTTAATTCGTTAAATTGCTGGAATTTTACGTTAATTTTAACCCTTCCGCTCACACAACCCTTTTTGAGGGGTTTAATATGTTCAGGAAATGATCCGAATAATTCCGGACGAAGAGCTCTTTAGCTCTTTGGTAATTCTATATTTTAATTCGAATTAGTAGCCCGACTGTCACAACCCCATGGTGCGTTTAACAACTGACCGACTAACTAACTACCTGTAACGCCATTTCCTTGTAAGTAGTATACACAATGGGTTAAGGCCGCATAACCCTCTATTGACAGACCCTCTTCCGCAATATATATAATGAGAGTATTTGACGTTCGGCAGATTTACGATAAAACAATCCTCACTAATCTTTATTCAAACAAAAGTAAATACTATGCAAAAAGATTAAACAATTGTATCACTAGAAATGCCAACAAAGATTTACTCCAAATTCCTGTAATTCATACTACTTTTGGCAACGGAATTTTAGGTACTTTGCGATAAGAATCTACAACATTCTTCCGGTTCCATAAAAAAATCTGATTCACAAAAAATATTTTTTTTAAATGTAAAAAATTGGATTAAAAGTAATGATAGGGCATTTACCGGTGCACTCACCCAAATTCGAAATTATTGATTCAACGATTTACAAATCATATCTTAATATAAGTGTATATTCATAGGTATTTTAAAATCATAAAATAATTTGCAAAATTACTGCCTCAACACAGGCCAGCCTAGTGAGGCGGGTTATGTGAAACTTCAACTCTAACTGTTATTATATTATTTTCTATTTTACTCTATAAACCACTGTACACTTACATTATTATATTATACATGTCTTTTAGTTATAGTTATATTTAATTACAATACAGATATTATTATTATTATCATGAAATATATATTTTTTAATGAATGTTGTACATTTTCGGTGCATTTTACCTTTTCCATAGTAGAAATATCCGCATTGTCACTTAATTAATAAAATCTGTAAGTCTGTTGTTCCACAAATAGAAATACGAACTCCATCTTATAGCGTTTCTTTATACATATTACTACTAAAATCACACATCCGGATGATAATTAAATAAACTTTTTTTTTCAAGTAAATGAGATAGAAAAGAATAATAATACAAACAGAATTGAAAGAGATTAAAACCAGTTAATTTTATAAAAAAAATATATTTATTTAATCATTAAATCCCATCTTTAGAACCAATACTAATATACGAACAAGCATAAATAAACTCAAAAAGTTAAAATTCTAAACTTAATAATAGTGGCATATAGAACGGCCTTTATCAAATCCCGGCGTGCGCAAGTAAATCTCAAGTAAATTTGAGCTGTTTCACAATTAATTCATTTAAAAATAATACATAGTATATTTTCGCACGTTCCAGAGTGGAAGATACTCTTAGTATCGCCTTGGTGAAAGACCACCATTCAGAAATGAAACCTTGCTTGAAATGGCTTTTAGCCGTGTTTGGTGACCAGATCTGAAAATCCAGATATTTCCCAACCTTCTTATTCCCCCTCTCCTTCCCCTCCCCAATACCTTCCCCAATTGAGGATGCCATAGTCTGACTGGCTCCAGACGGTTGGGAGCAGTTGCGACTCTTATATATATATATATATATACGAATTAAAATGTGACCACGCCGACTGCAACGCTACCTATATAGGGCAAACGGGAAGGGCTTTCTCAATTAAATTCAAAGGACATATACGATGTTGTAAAAATAAAACACCTTTTTAAAACTCGAAGAACATCTCTTAGCGAATAATTACGTCCCGCTTAACAACAGCGATCTTAAACCCTTACGTGTACAAAGAAAGGGTCTTAGATTAAATTTGCTTGAACATTTGAAAATTAATAAACGAATGATCCTAATATAACATTAATTAACAAATTAAAGAATTATTTATTCACTGGTTCTCAGTATGTTCACATTATCAAAACAATAAAACAAACATTTAAAGAAATCAATTAAGAAAACATTGTCATTTAAATACGGGGAAACACATTACAAATGTAAAAACCTCACAGAATAGAGAATTTTAATTACTTTCCAACTAAATCGGTTTTATCGATAATAAATCATTATTTTTAAAAACCCTTCCAAAGTAGAATGGGGTGGAAGTAAATAAAATCATATCAGTAATAATCAGTCGTCACAATGTGGATTAACCGTAGTTTGAAAATGGCTTTGAACGCCGAAAAAGCTGTCATAATAAAAAATCTAAAATACTTGCATAACTTAATGATAAAATTATTAAAATTGAATTAAATTAAATTTTTAAAAACTAAAATCTCACGTCTGTATAATAATTAAGTTAATAACAGAACTTTATCAAATAAAACAGATTGTAAGGAGTAATAATACAAATAGTATATTGAAAGAGATTATAACCAATAAATTTGAAAAACATATTTATTTAATCATTAAATCCCATATTATTGGCTGCTATCTTTATGACGATTACAAATTTCGACACAAATATATAAAGATAATATTGACAAGTCTTGAAGTTGGGGTATGACATCGATGAAGAAGGCGTTGAGTGAACTGGTCTCATTATCTCAGTTGGTAGAGCGGTTGTCCCGGTAAGACAGAGGTTCTGGGTTCGATTCCCAGTTGCGACTGATACCTTTTTTACTTTCTGTGGTTTTTTTTCGGCTTCGTGTTTCTTTTAAATATTATAATTATTTTTTATAAATTTCAATAAGTTATTAAAATTAATTGAAATATATTTATTTTGCGTTTTCATTTTATTTTGCGGTTCGTTACTTTGATATTCGATTAAATCTTAAAATTATTAATAATTTAAACAAAAGCATTCGAAAATTGTAGTACAACTTTTTACAGTTTAATTGTTTTCTTACGAAAAACAAAAAAAATATTAAATACATTTATTGTGTATGTAAATTGGATCGAAAGCAAATCTCAAAATTTGAAAAATAATGCTAGTATAAATAAACAGCTTTTTGCTTCTCCTACAAGTCGACAAAATGAAAGGTAGTATACTAATTAAGATGTCTATATGTAATGCATGTTTTTAAGACAAAAATAGGTACGTTATATCGATAATATTATTAACATAATATTATATACTCTACTATTTTTCTTCTTTATTTTTTTAACCCGGCTGAAAAACGATTTTTTTGAAATTTGCAAAACATGCAGTAAACAAAATATACCATCTCGTTTTTCACCAACACGAAATATTTTACACTTAACACAAAAACCAAATTTACAAATATTTCATAAAGGGATCTTTGTTCGTACAAATACTATGGTTTGACCGAGTGTAAGGCATCCATTATAACAAATACGCACCCCGATGGAAAAACGTCTTTTTGAATTAACGTTAGTCCAGTTCTCCATCATTAACCATTTCGTTTTTGCTTCAACACGATACCTTAACGACATATTATGGCTATGCCAGTGAAACACTTGGATATCTTTAAAAAGTACTCTCCGGAAAAAAGGATCGGATTTGCTCTTCCGTAAAGTTGTCTTTATTGCTTTATTACAATTCTAGCGGGCTATACGTACAATTATTTTAGTCAAATTGTGAAAAATAACACATAAAATATTAATAAATAGCCTGCTCAACTCTTTCAGACCTGATTTAAAAAGACAATGGTTTTTTTTACATGTGTTCAAATGAAATGTGTTGTTGAAATAAAATGTGTTATTCAGATGAAATAATGTGTTGTTTTGATGATTGTCTTATTCAAATGAGGTGTATTGTTCAGATGACATATGTTGTTCAAATTAAATGTGTTATTCGGATGAATTGTCTTATTGAGATGAAATGCGTTGTTCAGATGAATTGCCTTATTCAGATGAAATGTATTATTCAGATGAATTGCCTAATTCAGATTAAATGTGTTCTTCGGATGAATTGACTTATTCAGATGAAATATGTCATTCAGATGAATTGCCTTATTCAGATGAAATGTGTCATTCAGATGAATTGCCTTATTCAGATGAAATGTGTTATTCAGATGATATTTGCTGTTCAGATGAAATCTGTTATTCAGATGAATTGCCTTATTCAGATAAAACGTGTTGTTCAGATGAATTGCCTTATTCAGATAAAATGTGTTCTTCAGATGAATTGTCTTATTCAGATGAAATGTGTTGTTCAGATAAAAAGTGTTATTCAAATGAACTGTCTTATTCAGATGAAATATGTTTTTCAGATGATATGTTCTGTTCAAATGAAATATCTTATTCAGATGAATTGCCTTATCCAGATGAAATGTATTATTCGGATGAATTGTGTTGTTCAAATGAAATGTATTATTCAGATGAATTTTCTTATTCATATGATTTTTTTTTTAAATGAAATGTGTTATTCAGGTCAATTGTCTTATTCAGATGAAATGTTTTATTCAGATGAATTGCCTTATTCAGATGAAATGTGTTGTTCAAATGAAATTTATTATTCAGGTAAATTGTCTTATTAAAATGAGATGTATTGTTCAGATGAAAAATGTTGTTCAAGTGAAATAAATTTCTATATTTCTAAAAAGAAAGACTAACTTTCCCGGGTTACGAATAATTCGAAATATTTGAAAATATTCTACTACCATCACACTAAGCTGAAGATCTTGCTAGATGACTTAGACAGCCGAGGAATTGAATTCACGGCGCCCGGGTGGGACACCCAGACGCGATTCCCACGCAGCCACTGAAATTCAGATGAATTGTCTTATTCTGATGAAATGTGTTGTTGAGATACCTTAGTGTTGCAATGAATTAGCGATATATCGTTTGCGTCTAAATGGAGTGTGATGTTCTGACGTAAATACATCAGAATTTATATCAGAGCTATTTGACCTACTTGTAAACAAGAGAATATATAGCTAACTTCTGGCTTAGGTTTAATCGATGGCGGAATTATTTTTTTCGGGAAATTCCGCGTTTCGAAAAAGCGATAATAATCGAGTTATGAAAGTGGTGGAAACGGGTGAAAATTATTTCTCAGTGGCGATGGAATATTAGAGGTTATGTTTTATTTATTTTTTATTAGGTAATAAAGTTGGTAATCGACATAACCTAGCTTCTCTAATCTAAAATATCTCAGTAAGTCTGCACAATCCCAGCCTCAAGAATTAGCTGTTCCTTAAAGAAAGGGGTTTACAACAAATTCATTACGTAAGATTGAGAAAGGGACGCTCAGATGGTTTGGGCATGTAGAGCGAATGAACGAAGAAAAGTGTGTAAGAAGAATACATGACGCGAATGCGTATGGAAGAAGAAGCCGGAGACGGCCGAGGAAGACATGGCACGATCAAGTGAATCAAATATTTGAATCGGGCCATGTCAGAAGTTGGAATAATATAAGAGAATGTATGAATGTGAATGAAGCAAGCATTGTTTTGGGGTCCGTCCTTTCTGCCTACCCCTGCGGCAAAACGGCGTGATGGTTAGTTAGTTAATTAGTTATTTTCATTAAGTATACTATTTATTACATATTACAAAAATAATAAAATAACTTTGCACGTACGCTACTTTGAAAAACTTTTAATTGTAATCCATAGAAAGTCAAGACAAACGCGGTGGATACATTTTTTTTATTTTATATGAATACCTCACAAGAGTCCCAACTGCTCCCAACCGTCTGGAGCCAGTAAGACTCTGGCATCCCCAATTGGGGAATGTTGTGAGTCTGAAGGTATTGGAAAGGGGAAGGAGAAGAGGAAGAGGGGTGTGGCGAAATACCTGGCTATTCAGATCTGGTCACTAAACACGGCTAAAAGCCATTTCAAGCAACGTTTCAATTTTGAATGGTGGTCTTTCACCAGGGTGATACTGAGAGTATCTCCCACTCTGGAACGTGCGCAAATACACTGTATATTATTTTTTAATTTATTAATTGTGAAACAACACAAATTAATTAACTCAAATTTACTTGCGCACGCCGGGATTTGAACCCGCGACCTTCGGATTCGTAGTCGAGAGCCTTACCCCTCGACCATGGAGGCCGTCAAATGTATTATTCAAATGAAGAAAAATATCATATCATATCATATTTCATGGATAAATGAACGTTCTATCCTTATTTGAGGATAAAATATATTTAATAAAATGAAAAAATGTTTTGTATTAAATTTTTTTTAAGAAAAATAGTGTTTTTTTTTAATATTTATTTTGATTTATTATAGAAACAAAACATTACATTTGTTTCAGTGAAAAACAATTTTCAAAAAAATAAAATTACAACGTAGTTACCTATGATATGTTTCCTTGTAATTTCGGGTTTTTAAACGCATTTCTACAAAAAATGTATTATTAATTTTATTCAAGTGATCCGTTAAACAAGTAAAATGCATTAAATTATAAACATTCACGCAATACAATTTACTGAAAATTTGTTATCTTGCACATGAAACATTTCCATGGAGAAATAAGTCGAATAATACGGAGAACATGGATAATAGAAACAATGGAGATGGGGCATGAACCATAATTAGCTTTATTTTCTATAATTTTTACAAAAAAATTAAATTTAAGTATTTGTTATTATTACGACAGCTGTGCCGCGTTGAAATTCATTTTTAAACTTTTAAATTATTAAACGTAAACTGGAGTTTTACGAATACAAAACAACGAAATAATGTAATATAGCGGAAATTTCACTGGCTAATGCAACAACTGAATCTGTAAAAATGTGTTCTAAATAATAGCTGTTTGTTTTCCCAAACAAAATAAAAATTACAATTAACGCATTATACAAGTATATGACCAGTCTGTGTGTCCCACCCAAATGTCGTCAGTTCAATTCTTCAGCTGGCTAAGTCCTCCATCGCGACACGAGCAACATCTTCCGCATACTCTGATGGTAGTAGGAGATTTTTAAATAATGTCTATTTAAAGAAGAAAAAAAATTAGTTTGAAACCGCGCCCGCAAATGTGTCCAACATCGTTCATCCATACTACTGCAAATTAGCGGTGGGCGTGGCGGCTCGGTTTAGTGAGCCGCATCACTAAATCAGCTCTCTGTAAATACAATCCACATGAAAACTGGATGAAAAAAGTATCGTGTAAGATCGTCTTAAGGACGTCATTAGGAGGGCCAAGGAAGCGAGGGAGAGGGCATGGTACTGGGAGAAGCGAACCGTCGTTAAATCGAGCTGGATCAGCGAACCTGTAGTGAGTGATCCGGATCAGTGATCCGGATCATCGAGCCGCTTCGCCCACCACTACTGCAAATCTCATCTATTCAAAGCTCATCTATTATATAATTGTTATAATTATTTAATAATATTTGTAATAAATAATGTACAATGCATTTGACCAATGAACATGATGCCGCGTTAAAATATACACATTATTAAATTTCAAGTACAGGCAGATAATATTATACAGGACCATACTTACCTGTCACTTGACATAAACGCTGTTAATTTGAGAAATTTAAATACGGTTTTGCACGCGAAAGACATAATAATAGAAAACAAACATTTATTTTAAAAATTATTTATTTGTATTTATAAATAAATAAAATAATTAATTATTCTGAAACATCAACAAAACTTCACTTTATGACTTTAATCTACTTATACAGAGCCCTTGAGTTGATTTTTATCAAAAACGGCGCTATAAAAATCATCCAATTATTATTATTATTATATATGCTGCACCTTCCTGACTTTTACATCCCATAAATTGATTTTTTTTTAATATCTTTCTCAGTCTAACAGCTCCGGCCCCTTTTACTTGGCTCGCTAAAGCCCAGATGTTCATTCAATAGGAAACAATGCAAAATCTTCAGGCGAGCTACACGATTTAATGTAAGAACCGAGATTTAAGTGGTAATCGAATTATTATTATTAAAATAAATTTAATTTATTTATGCTATCCAAACTGAAAAAAATCACAGAGACTTTCCATCAAAATTCAAATATTTAAAACATATGATGACAAAAATGCTTTACGTATTGCAAAATATGATGCTTCGTTCCAAGAACACTTTAGTTTACTTTTTTTATTATAAATTAATTTAAATTGGTAAGTATTGTTTTTTTTTCAATGCGATGTTCCTATGGCGTGCTTATACAAAATAATTTTCTACAGCATGGCAGAAAACAACAGATCTCGGTTTACGTTCCAAGTATTGCTAAATGATCAACTGTTGTTCAGCTTGATATTGTATAGGAATCACCACAAGTACACAATTCCATATCAGTGAAATTATTCCATTATGATATCAACTCATCAATTTTCAAATAAAAACAATAAAAAATATAGAATAAATATTGTATTATATAGAATCATTAACAGCCTAATTGATAGCCCTGCCACCCTCGCCACTATTAAATTAAACGTACCAACGAGGAACACAAGACAAATTGTAACATTTTTCTGCAACACTTACACAACCATTCGTTAACCAATAGGATGCATGATCTGGGCAACAGATTTGGAGGTGTTGTTGATATATTTGCTCTCTCCATTTACACAATAAAGCGTCATCTATACCAGTACTTTGATGAATGTAGCTTGGATAATGTAGCGTTAATGATTTGTGTAATAATATTGTTTTGGTTTTCTATTTTATGTCACTGTTAAACGTTTGAAAAAGATTATTCACAATTTTTGATAGCTCTTGATAATCAAATAAATAAACAAATCAAATAAAAAAGTTAGATCCTCACATAGCAATAATGTATCAACATATAAATTCTTACATTAAATTATCGTCATAGAAATGTGTTTATACTGTTACCATATATTCTGAAACTACAGTAATTTTTTTTAATATATTACCTCCCTTATCACCATTATTTTTTTTCGTTTCTAATGTTCAAACTTAAAGATATACTGCTCTATGGAAAGGCCCTATGGGATATAAATTTTAAAACAGTTTAAAAAATAAATACGAAACTTTGTTACGTTACAAAAATAAGAAAATATTTTAGGAGGGTACTTAATACTGGGGGTCAAAACCCAGCGTGGGTAAATTAAGGGGTGAACTTAGTTGGTAGATACTTTCGGCATCGCACTGGTGAAAGACCGCCATTCAAAATCAAAACAGTGTTTCGAATTGCATAGACCGCGCTTGGTGACTATTTTGATCTGAATAACCACTTTCCAATCATCCTCTCACCCATCTCCGTTCACTCCACACTCTCTTCTGCCTCACAACATTCCCCAAGTAGGGATTCCATAATCCCGGTATCTTCGGGCAGTTATACTTGTGCGTCGCTCACAAAAAGAAAATTAAGTCTTTTGATATTTTCTTCCCACTTCCATCTGGTTAACAGCATTTCTCTAATGGTGAAGGAATATGTTTACTAGCGGTTTTGTTTTATTTAACTTAGTTGTAAATTTAAGTTTACCAACTAAAAAATTACAACTTATGTACTATTATATTTAACTAATTATTGTAACCTATATACTATTGTGTACTTTACATATGGGTAATGATAACTTAAAAACTAATGATATGTAATGTGGTTTATACAATCTATTTTAAATTTATCGATTAGTGTAATTTTGATTGGGTCCGGCAGAGTATCATAACATTTCATCCCTTTATAAAGTAAACTGTTTTGCGTTTGGCTTTGTTCTTTTTTCGGTAGTATAATTTCCTTACACGTTCTTGTATATTATGTCGGTGAATGTCCACGTTGTAAATAATATTGTTGGAAATATGTTTTGTTAATTAGCGTTTATTATTTTATGTATTAAAAACATTAAACGCTCAGTTAAAATTCTCTCAACGTAAATTTAAACAATTTTAAATATCGATTTATTAAAATAACTTATTAGAGCTTTCTAAATCTCATTTTAATTTTTAATAATTGAAGAAGCTAATATTAAGAAATTTCAGTAAAATATCAAACGGAAAAAACACATAAAGTAGAAAGGAAACGATTCCAACCGAGACACCATCTAGGTTGTGTTGTATAGTGGTGTTTAATAAGAACACGTTTGACGGCCTCCATGGTCGAGGGGTGAGGCTCTCGATTACGAATCCGAAGGTCGTGGGTTCAAATCCCGGCGTGCGCAAGTGAACTTTATTTAATTAATTTGTGGTTTTTCACAATTAATTAGTTTAAAAATAATATATAGTATATTTGCTCACGTTCCAGAGTGGAAGATACTCTCAGTATCGCCCTGGTGAAAGACCACCATTCAGAATTGAAACGTTACTTGAAATGACTTTTAACCGTGTTTGGTGACCAGATCAGAATAGCCAGGTATTTTCCCACCTTCCTCTACTCGTTCTTTTATTCTTCATTTATTAACCCCTCTGGTTTAAAATCGATTCACCAGTTCTTGCCAGGAAGAGGTTATGAAAGCAAAGACAATACTATAAAGGTAGTCATAGACAATATCACAGAGATATTATAATAGCACAACGAGTTTGCAAATATATTCGGGTAGAACTTTACAATCATACAAAAAGATGGCAGACGAAAATATGGGAATTAATTGAGGATAATAATACACAGGATAAATAAAAATTTCTTAATTTCATACAACAGCAGCTCAACAACATTACACACATTCAGCGTTAAAAGGTTTTAACGAACTTCCTAAAGAAATACAAGCAGAAAAAAATTATTAGATTTTTATGAAAAAACATTTTACAAGGAACTAATTTTAGATGTGTATTATAAGTTAAGTTGGAAAAATACATTACATATTCAAGTTATTTTCCATAACTTGTCTGAAATCTTTTTTATTTTCTGTTGTTTTTTCGGTTTCGTGGTTCATTTGGGATGTGTTAATATTATCTTCTGCAATTTTTTTTCAAAATTTCCTTTTAATATATTTTTTTGCAATTAGTGTACAAACAACAGAATATCATGTTCATGGTGGCACTCTTGAAATTAAATTTATGTATAACAAACCATAATAGTACTCCCTCTCTAAACACGAGAATTTCACAATTAGGGAGGAATTAATAAAAAATATAAAAACGTACCGAAATAATTAAATAAATATTTTTTTTAAAAAGAACATTTTAAGTACTTACATACTTAATATTATGACCATGTAAGCAATGTTGTGAATTATATGTAATAAATATCATAAAAAATTGTAATAATGACAACTCTTAAATTGAAATATGACGGAAAATAATTAGGTATCAATAACTAAATTTAAGAGAGTTGTCCCTTTTTTATTTTCTGTGTCATCTTTCATTGAGATTCGTTAATATTATCTTTTTAAATTGTTAAAAATTACAAATATGTATTTCTGCTTTAGAGAAGTCCTCCCCACATTTGAATGTACGAGTATACCGAGTTCGCACGTGAAGCTGGAAACCCGTGAGAAAAATTCTTTCACGAATATTTCAAGTTAAAGGCGTCATCAAAAAGAGTGCATTTTTTCTTCACTAGGAAACATAAGTTTATTTTTAGGTTTCCATTTTGAAGAGTGCTTTTTTCTGAAGCGATCGCTCTCAAGTTAAAATACAGGTAGACAGAAAATATGGCCTACCATTCCGCGTAATAAAAATGACAAATTCAAAACAATATTACCACCTAGACTTATGTACATAATAAAACTTTTCGACTGCGAGCTTTAATTTGCTTGTTCGTGGAAGAGTTAATTTCAACTTTACTGTTTACACAGAAACTCAAAATGGTTC
Source organism: Halesus radiatus (assembly GCA_022606495.2). Taxonomy (NCBI): domain Eukaryota; kingdom Metazoa; phylum Arthropoda; class Insecta; order Trichoptera; family Limnephilidae; genus Halesus; species Halesus radiatus. The sequence continues at coordinate 39,868 of JAHDVE020007188.1, read as the reverse complement.
TAAGAAACTAATCAAAAGAAGCGTTAAGTGCACGTGGAAGATCTTCCAGCAGATGAGCAGGTTGACTTTTCACTTATTCATTATTTATCTTGACTAATTTGCTTGTTTTTTTTTCATTATTAATGCTCTATGTGAGATATGATATTCAGAATACTAGAGCAAAGCAAATAAACAAGCTAAATTTACCTAAGTGCAGTGGCATGCATGGGGTTTTTAATCAGGAAAAATTAATTCATTTCTTCAAAAGATTGGTATTCACTTTGAGGCGTCATTATTTTTTATCATAAATTTTTTACATCCCCGATTTATTTAAAATATTATCTTTATCCTTGTAATTAACAACTTTTTTTTTTAATTTTTAGCTTTTTATAATGACAAAAAATAAAAAAATAAAAATAAATTGAAACGATTGCAACATTTTTTACATACCTTCAAGAAATTTTAATATTACAGTTAAGAAACACCTAACGTGTAACACCTAAGTAATGATAATTATTCTGAATTTCCCAGCCATATTTTGGAAACAAATCATTCTTTTGAAATAAATAAAAGTTTTAAAAAAATTCATACAAATACAACCGGTTTACAATTAGACAAATTTGAAATTTTAGAAATCAAATAAATATAATTAGTAATCAAATATATATATTTTTTTAAATAGCTACTCTTGAATTTATTTTGATATTATTATTAATAGTAAAAAAAGAAATCATTTTTTTAATTTTCTAATATGAAGTTGTTAATTTCTAATATGAAGATTTTTAAAATCGTGGCCGATGAAAATGGAGAGATATTTATAAATCCTTTATTCAAAAGCAGTTTTAAATTTAGGAATAGGTTCGCTTTTGTGTTGTGAAAATTATATTTCTTCGGTTTTTTGAACATTTGAAATGTTTGAATAAAACATTCTTAGCATAGATATTTTGGATGTTAGGTGCTGCAAAAGATTTGAAAATTTCCTTTGTTGGCCTTGCAGCTTACACTTTCTTTGCGGAAAAATATAAAAGGAAATCGGAACTCAACACCAGAGTGAAGCATAATTTATCTTTGAAATTCGATATTAAAAATGACATGTGTAACCTTTTAACAACTTATTTGGATGAACGCACCCCTAGCAATAAAATATAAATTCAAATAAAAAAATTAATATCGTAAGTTTGTTGCGGCCAAATAATCGCATAAATAATTATTTCAATTGAAATATTTATAATAATGTTACATTTTTAAGATGGCTTATAATTTTGTGCGTATTTAATAAAAATATTAATTATATCACGTAGTTGTATTATATAGAATCATTAACAACCTAATTAACAGCCCTGCCATCCTCGCCACTATTAATTTAAATGGATCAACGAGGAACACAAGACAAACTGTAACATTTTTCTGCAACACTTACACAATCAGTGTCATTTTTAAAGGATTCTATTTGGGATGTTTTTAATGAATACATTTGAAGTATTATTATTTAAAAAAAATATATTTTTCTCCACTCTTTACTAACATCCGTTATTTGTGGATAAACATCAGATTTTATTCCTGGTGAGGAAAGCTTCGCTTTCTAAACATGTTGATATGTATATATTAATAAAGTAGTGATTATATGGTATTACCTAAGCCACATCAAATCTTCAAATAACCGCTTAATTTTATGTATATTATAAGTCAATTATTTGATACATACATTTTCTAAATACTTTCCGATATAAAAAAGAAATCCAACATAATGAAATAATTAGTAAAGTTGTACTACTTCGTAGAGGTACCAACAGGTGGCACTAATTACTACATTTGCTGGATACATATTTGTACCGAAAGGCACGGCCTTTACACTAACACTAACGAGTGGTCCCTTGAATGAACATCGCGCCCACGTGTACATTTTTTTGTATCGAATGAAGTCAACATTTTAATATTATGCATGCGACATTTTGCATACTTATTCCTGTCTATTCAGAAGCTAAAGCAAACATTTCAAGCAACCTTTCGATTCGTATAGTATGAAAGAGAGCACCAGAAAACGAGAAGAATGGACTATAAAAGATTGTCCAATGTCTCTTCCGTTATCTCAATCAATAGTATCTATAAATAATGTGATTTGACATTAAACGGATATTACAGTAATCTAACCATATTTCGTTAGGTGGAATATTTTGGCAAAATTCACATTTTGACGGCTCTATTCTGTGTGTAAATTCGACAGCATTTGGAACACGTAGCGTAAGCCTGCCTTTGTTCGTTGCCAAAAAAAATCCGGTTGACTTACCACTGTGTTGAAATGGTGCCAAAATCATGGAAAATTGTGCTATCGTATAACGCGGCCTGTGTATCAGTTACAGAGTGTGTAATATTATATTTTTACTTATTATTACAAAGGATAAGATGTGATAAAAATTTATTAAATATTGATTTCAGCTCCAATAAAAAAAACAGTTCTTGAAATAGTCAAATAATTAAAAATAATCATAAACTTTTATTGTACTATACAACGAACAGTAGGTTAACAAAAAAAAATTACAAGGAAAAAATAAAATAATAAATAAAAAAAATAAAAATTATTTTTCCAACAAATAATAAAAATACTTTTCCTGGTGATCATATTGATGTGTATATACCAGGGGTGTTAGTTGAAGTTTGCCGGTTTTTTCAATAAAGAAAACGCTTAATTCTCAAGGGAATCTCAAATTTTTTTATTCAAAGTATTGACCATCGGATTCTATACATTTGCCCATCTTTGAGGCAAATCATGGATACCATTCCAAAAAAAAAATTCTCTTTCGAGGCAAACCATTCGACGAGCCATTTTTCGAATTTTTCAAAATTGGCGAAGCGCTGCTCTGCGAGTGAGTGTCCCATCGATGCGAAAAGGTGATAGTCGGACGGGGCAAGGTCTGGAGAGTACGGCGGGTGCGATAATATTTCCCAATTCAATGCTTTGAGAGTGTTCTTCACTACTTTAGCTGTATGAGGCGGTTTGGCGGTTTTTTCGATTTGTCTCGTTCATTTGGTGTGGTACCCATTTTCCATACTTTTGGATCTTTCCCATCGCTTTTAAACGTTGGCAAATTGCTCCTCGGGACACGTTAAGTGTTTGGGCCAATTGTTGTTGCGATTGGGTTGGGTCTTCATCCAATAACGCCTGCAATTGATGTTCATTGTCTGTTAAATCGAAATCTCCACTTTTAAATTGACGAAACCATGTCTCACATGTTCTAATCACTGGAGCATGTTCACATAAGTTTCTACCAGCAACCGATGAGCTTCAACTGCTTTTTTCTTTTGATGAAATAAGAAAAGCAACGAATGCCGCAAATGCGATTTACTTGGAACGAAACTCGACATATTCACTGAGGTAACCAACTATGACACTATTATTTTAGCAGAATGTAACTTGTGCATTTTTGAAGGTTAATGTCCATAGAAAAATATGACATAGATGCCAAATCATAGAAATGTATACATATCTCTAGCGACATCTATGAGTAAAACCGGCAAACTTCAACTAACAGCCCTGGTATTAATAAAGTGGTAATTACAAAGTAATTTTCAATTAATTTATTAATAATGACGGCACAAAGTGAACACCAATCTTTTGAAAAAATTATAAAAATAATAAACTTAAATATCTTCCGTCCAATAACGGTGTACAACAACATGAAAAAAAAAGTGCAATTACAAACAACAACAAAAGTAACAAGAGAAAACAAAGTTTAACAAGTAAAGCTAAGAGAAAATAAGAGATTCGTAAAATTTTGTAAAATTATGGGGACTATCGCCAAATATGTCTGGAATCCTGCCACTACAGTGGATGTTGTACAGTCAACCCATTCGCATAAGATATTGGGAGAAGGTTAAGTTAGGTTAGGTTATAGTCAGGTTATGTTACAGTGATTCACAGAACTTTTGAAAAAAAAACTCCTATCCGTAATCAAAAAAAGTATTTTGAAAGCATTTTGCTTATTTTTTAATAAAGAAACACAGACACTTCCCAGTTTAATAATTACCTCAAAATATTTGGAATCCTTAGCAATCATTTTATGGGGAAAATGTTGCTTATGTAATGGTGGAGGACTTGGCTGGCAGTGGATTAAACAATTTGACCGCTCTGGTGCTAACTGGTCACATATAATCAGAGGTTGTTCTTTGGCCGAATCTGTTATTTTATTACATAATATTATAACAGTGAGCTTGGCGTATTGTACAGGGCCCGCAGTTACTCTAATAGTACATAATTGCTGACCTTGCGACTTACGACATGCCCTTTAAACTTCCAATAACAATTTATTAAATATCATTTTATGTGTTCACCCGCCAACAAACAATTCATTTCAATATTTGAAAGCATTACGTGCTAAAGGCGTTTTTTTTTTTAAATATTTAAATTAGCATCATCTATTAGCACGTAACACTTTTCGTTTACCCTCATAAGAAGAGAGGAGTGTAAGGAGAATATATGACGCGAATGTGAATGGAAGAAGAAGCCGGGGACGCCCGAGGAAGACATGGCACGATCAAGTGAATCAAATACTCGAGTCGGGCCATGTCAGAATTCGGAATAATAGAAGAGAATGTATGAGGCGTTGTATGAATGTGAATGAAGCAAAAAGTGTATGCCAAGATCGAGTTGTTTGGCGGTTCGTCCTCTCTGTCTACCCCTGCGGGGAAACGGCGTGATGGTTAGTTAGTTAGTTAGTTAGTTAGTTAAAAATGTTGAAATGACATGTACAGATGTTGTTGGCTGTTCACAGAAAATAAAAATGTTACATTAGTTACATTCAGTATTTTTATACATCCCTTTCAGAATTACTTAGATTATCATAAATCATGTCCATGTTTTATGGCTGCCATCTTTTGGCGTGATTGCTAAGTTCTGCTCGAAATTTTAAATACTGCCAACTGTGAACGCGCTTTGCTTAACCTTAAAACTGCAGTTTAAATACAAAACTGGAGTAAATAATAATGTGTTAACTATTAATTTATTTATAATTTCTTCAAATGATTGATAACTTTGTGGCATCATTATTAATTATATAATTATATAATAATAGTATTAATTTATTCCTGAAGATGATAGAATTGCTATCGAAACATATAGAAATATTTATATTTTTTAAGTAAAGTGGTATATACAAAGTTTATTTTCAATTATATAATTAATTTATTTATTTGATTATACGCCCATCTGGGCTTTTACATGGATTTTAGAACATAATATAAAGAGCTATCGAAAATTACAAGTACATAGACATTCTAAACCATAAAGTAATGAACAATATTTTTCTAATGTGAACAGTGACATAAAAAAGAAAAACAAAACAATATTATAACACAAATCATTATCGCTACATTATTCAATTTAAAATATTACATATTGCAGGATTCATCAAAGTGTTGATATAGATGACGCTTCACTGTATAAATGGAGTCAGTAAATTCATCAACAACACCTCCAAACCTATTGCCCAGATCATGCATCCTATTGGTCAATAAATGAGACTGATTCTGCAAGTGTTGCAGAAAAATGTTAATCAGTTTGTCTTGTGTTCCTCGTCGGTCCATTTAATTTAACAGTGGCGAGGATGGCAGTACTGTTAATTAAGTTGTTAATGATTCTGTATAATAGGTGTTATAATTATTATTTTTGTTAAATACGCACAAAATTATAAGCCAGCTTCAAAATCTAACATTATTATAAATATATCAATTGAAATAATTATTTATGCGATTATTTTGTCCGCAGCAAACTTATGATAGTTGTTTTTTATTTGGATTTATATTTTATTGCTAGGGGTGCGTTCATCTAAAGAAGTTGTTAGAAGGTTACACATATTATTTTTACTATCGAATTTCAAAGAAACATGATGCTTCACTCTGGTGTTGAGTTCCAATTTTCTTTTTTTATTTTTCCACAAAGAAAGTGTAAGCTACAAGGCCAACAAAAGAAATTTTCAATTCTTTTGCAGCACCTAACATCTAAAATATCTATTCTAAAAATGTTTTATTCAAACATTTCAAAAGTTTAAAAAAAAAACCGAAGGAACATAATGTTCAACACACAAAAGCGAACCAAAATGACATTATGAATATTCCTAAATTTAAAACTATTTTTGGATAAAGGATTTATAAATATCTCTCTATTTTCACCGGCCATGATTTCAAAAATCAAATCAAAACCTGACTAAAAGTAATCAAAGAAGAGGAGTTTTTTGTTTTTTTGTTTATGTGTTTTACCGCACAAGAGTCCCAAACTGCTCCCAAACGTCTGGAGCCAGTGAGACTATGGCATTCCCAATTGGGGAATGTTGTGAGGCTGAAGGTATTGGGGAGGGGAAGGAGAAGAGGGAGAAGAAGGTGGGGAAAAGGGGAAATCCAGGGGTTATCCAGCATCTTGAATAGAACTTCGTAAGAGCTTAAAAACAATCAGTTTTTTTTTAAATAAAACCCAGTCCACCTCACCACAGGAACCCCTAGTGAGAAAGACTAAGAAAAGCATTACAAATTGTCTTATTAACTTTGTAAAATTTTATAAACTAAATAAAAATAAAATTGTGATGCACGCCTATAAAATTTATCGAGAGCATCTCCTGTCCCGATCCTATCTTTCTCTTCTTCTCCTCCTTTACTTCTTATTTTGTTTTTGTAATAAAACATACTTACTTAACCACTTTTAGAATAAGAAACTTTGTTGGCTTGCCTTTTGTAAAACTTCCTTCGTATATAAATCTGTATTAAAAGCTTTTTGTTTCTTACGAATAAATAAATAAATAAATTAAATTTGAAAAAAAAAATTAAATGGAAAATCTATATTGAAGGGTAATATCTATTTTTGATTTGTACAAAAAGTCACATATCTGCCTATCAATCAGATCGATACATATTTCATAATAAATTGATACTTCACAAAAGTATTGGGTTTGTTCTCTTCATATTGGTTTGAAATGTGTTGTTATTGTAGAATAAAAAAGGACAAGAAAGAAGAATTACGCGAATGATGTTATTTATAAGTCTGGCATTTGAAAAACATAGAAAGGTACACTGAATTTTATTGTTTTAAATAAATTTTCTATAATTTGTTTGCTTTCACACTGAGTAATTTATAACAGAAAGGTTGAAGTTAGAAATTACTGAGTATGTAAAAGACGTAAATCACACGCTAAATTGATCTAATAAATGAAAAATGGTAATAATAATGAAATGATCTTACTACTACAATTCACATTGTGGCTAGCACGTTGTTCGAACATTTTATTCATTGTATAATAATTGCGGCAACATTGCGTCAGGTGAAATATATTCACGATCTTTGTCAACGACATCACGTTGAAACGGAGCGACGTATTGTCATTAAGTACTAGTTTAACTACGTGTCTGTTTGGGAGTTCAACACTCTATTTAATAAATATTTTCTATTTGAATACGTGACAAATATGAAACGTGCAATAATATGGCATATTGTCGAATTTTCGACGTGTACGTGCAAATATTATTGTTCTCCTTGGAAATCTAGAGCTAGACAGAACAAATCAGTGCAAATTTCAGTGACTTCAAGTTTTATAATTAAAATGATAAATAATAGCTTGATTCACTTTCGACTGATAGACTGAACATATTTTGAAGAGCTACAATATTTTTCTTCTTTATTTCTATGTCATTTTCGAAGATGCTGTACTATGTAGGGACTTATTTAACCAATGGGACGCCAAGGACGCCAACGCGTACTTTGGAGCCAATTCGGAATGGTCACGTTCTCAAGGGATTTTGAGCAATAAATATGTTCTTACAATACTAAAAAAAATATATTCGATTGGTCAAGTTAACTACGTTAAGATTCTATCGCTTCTTGTTTGCCAATTAAAAAAATAAATGATGTCCTATCACCTGGAGAATTAGAAATTACATTCATAATTCCGTTAAAGTTACATTATCATTGTACTTATTTACAGAAATAAATTAAAAGGAAGTTGAAATTTCAAAAATATTTTCACATTACTTTGTCTTTTTCTTGCACTAGGAGTCAGAAAAATACAATTTTTGTATATATAAATATATGTACATTATCTGGTAAGACGGTACCATTTACAAAAACATCATTTTGCAAAAAACAAGTCACTTATTACGAAATTGCACTCAGCTGGTGCACGGTGAGGCAAACGCTCTGGTTTTTTAGGGATTTCTAGACCCAAAATGTCGGAACAATTATGAAAAAACTACCGCGTAACATTATTAAGAAATTTAAAACACGTATTTTTCAGAATAGAAAAATATGGTTTTGTTGATGTACAAGACGAGTAGGACCCGCACAAGAAAAATAATGTAAATATTTAGGCGCCTACACATAGGGAAGCACGACTATTGTGATTTTCGAATCCTCTTGAGAAAGGCGTTTCGCAGTTTCCTAATAAAGAAGTTGTCACTTGACTTATGGCACAAGCCAGTATGGTCGGTCGCTGAGGTAGCGGGTGGTGACGTCAGCGGTTGCTGGTAGTAGAATACTGTTCTTGTCTTGTAGAGACAGGTCGAGGTAGTAGGAGGGCATGTTATCAATTCTGCGGATGAAGTGAAAAGAGAGCAATACTGCTGTGCGAACGCTATTCATAAGGTGCGCGGCGAGGCCGAACATAATGTGCATATGTTGTGAAATCTCGGCTCGGTATTGGATTTGTGGTGCAATCTTGATTTGCTATTGCATTTTTGGTGCAATATAGGATCTTGGCTCGGTGTTGTGAAATACCAACTCTCGGCTTATTTGCACGTGTTGTGCAATAATTTATATTTGGTCATCAAGAAATATGCTTTATCTGATTAAATTAATCCACACTCTAGACAAGTTCGATACAGTTGATGTTTTGTTTTAAACCTCCTTATAATGTTCATTTAATCCGTAACGTAAAGACCGTAGCTGTTTAATCGAGAGCTTTTGCCACCAGTTTTCAAAATTGTTGTTATTTTAAAGCCCCCTGTACTTGGGAATCAAATGTAATTTGAGATCCTCTACCGACACTGATAAATCATATTATTCATGTGGCAGTGTCGTGACAACGCCAACACAACGTATTGAATAAAGTTTTCTGAAAAACTGCCAGCTTCGTAAGTTCAAAGACCTCGGCTGGTTATGTACTCGCTCTGGCGTAGACAGGAATATATTTACACCCCTATTGCTGCGGCTATTTTATTCGCACACCATGGCAAATAATGAAGGAAGCGGATATGTGATACCCTCAGTATTGAGATTCTTTGATATTTCTAAGAAAAGATAAATGGCTAGAAGAAGGATGAGAAAATCCAGTTAACTCTAAGTGCTAGCCAATCTAAGAAAATCAACTTTCCAGGAGTACCAATGTGGATATACTGGTACATATAACTGAATCACGCATTACAATCTCCACTCTCTAGAAGTAAGTGATGTGAATCAATCAATTTAATATTGTAATGGCAAACACCTACGGGAAAAATGAAACAAAACTCAATAACAAATCCTGGAAATAAAAGCATTAAATTTTGTATCTTCCTCTTTGGGTAAAACCCCACATTTCAATAAAATTTAATGAAAACCACTCTGCTTGCAGTCCGGAATTACCAGAAGGACACGGGGTAATGGCGAACATCAACGTTATCTATGAAAAGCACAACCACACCAATAGTGGTAGATACTCCCAGTATCGCCCTGATGAAAGACCATCATTCAAAATTGGTGCTATACTTGAAACGGCTTTAGCCGTGTTTGTGACACGTCCTGGCGCTGATTTTCCCCATATTTCTTTACGGTGTGGACACTCAGAGCCAGTGAATATAATCAGAATGACCTACTTTGTTCATAATTCAATATGGTGTAATATAATGGGGTGGTAATTATGTAATTCATGCACCATCCCTTTAAGATATTGCGCAAAGACTAATAATTTAAAAAGAAACATTTTTATAGCCTTCAGAACCAATATTTAAAGAATTTAAAGTAAGAAAATTAAATGCTCTGTTCCTATACAACGCAACTTTACAAATATAAAAAGAAGATATTTTAAATAAAAAATTTCCATTCAGAAAGACAAAAATACGTGTTATCAATTCCAATATGTAAATAAAACTTTGGCTCAATAAAATTACAAATACATTGGAATTAAATTCTTTAATAAATTACCGAAGAATACAAGATTTGTTAAAAATAACTTTATTGAATTCAAAACAAAACTTAAACTAATTTAAATATACGAGTACAATAATATTTCAATTTAAAAATAAGATTTTTTGTTTTTAAACTTCCAAATAACAAAATAGGTAACACCCAAGGCGGACTATTACATTCATTTTGGAAGAGCTCGCCATCCACAATAGGCCTACACCATGTCCTCACATACTTTGAACATGTTGGATGCCAAACCGAGAAGGCCATGGTCACTGGCAAGGTGGAAGGCAGGAGAAGCAGAGGAAGGTCACCGATGCGTTGGATTGACCAAATTTCGCAGGAGTCTGGGACGTCGGTGCACCAACCAGTACCTATCAAACACACACTCGTATACATAATTGTTTACTCTATAATATTTTTTTTCTCATCTCTTCATAAATACTTAACTATTATACTATACTCAATTGTTTTTTTTTTCTTTACTATTCTTCACATATCTTTAAAAAAAAATTTTTAACGTAATTTTTCCCTTCTATTATTGTATAATGGCACTTAATATGAACTAAACTTGTCAATTTGATTGTCCTAAAACGGGATGTGTTCCTAGTTGGGGAGTCAAAGCTGTTTACGTCTTGTTGTTAAATAATGTGTGTTTGAAATAAACAAATTATATTATTATTATTGTTAAAAATAGCGAAGTACTTCCCCACCTTCCTCTAGCTCACCTCCTTCTCCTCCATACCACCTTCAGCGTCACAGCATGCCCCAATTGGGGATGTCATAGTCCCACTGGCTCCAGGCGGTTGGAAGCAGTTGGGATTCTCGTGTGGTATTCACATAAAAGAAACTCGATCCAGGAATTCTAACAAATGGGGAATGTTGTGAGACGGAAGGAAGTATATGAAAGAAATGGTATCAAATTTACCTTCGTCCTCCTCATCTCTTCTTTCATTTCAGCTTCACGACACATTTGGATTGATATTGTCCCAGTGGGCAGTTGAGAATTTATGCGGTAATAAATTTGGAAAAAAATACTTTTTTTTTAAAGTCACTTAGGCGGGGATCGCCTAAGTGACACAGGCGCATCACTATCTTAAATGTAGACTTAAATCAATATATTTTTTAGATACAGCACTAAAGATTTTCCGTCTTTAAAATTGCCACGTAGTCCTTAACTTATTTTATTGACTTCGAGGGAATGTACGTAAGAAAGAATGAAATCCAATGGATTCTAGCGAAGGCCATACGACGAGGTTTACAGGCCTGCCCCGGGGCGTTCTGAACTTCCTACAGTTACGGAATATTTTATGGGAAAACGTACCGTGACGTCGCGTCGTTTCAATTTCCTTCAATCACACTGAATAAATTTCGGTGATCCTTTGAATTTGTCGGCCTTGTAATTTTTTTTAATAAGTAGCCCAGGTTTTGGTTTTTGATTTTGTTTTACATGTTTTTATTATTCATTTCATAATATTTCACAAAAGTCGCAAAATATATTACCTTTGCTGGGGTACCCCGTTCTAAGGTCACATTGTAGATGGTTTTATTTACGGATTAAAAATTACGTCAAGTTTTTTGTAAGTTTGTTATTTTTTTTAAGTAAGTTTTCATAATTATGTTAAAATATTACTAAAGGAGCATTATAATGCAATTAATGAATAAAAAATCTAAAATCTAAGAGAAAACATACCGTGACCGTTAAACTCTGTTCGGTTGTAACATCATTTCTATATTCTCCCTGTCCATAATCCAAAATGTGATTGAATTAAATAAATTAATAATAATTGGTAATTTGTAAACCATTTTTAATCGGTAGGTAGAATCTAAATGACTTAGCCGTATTTTGTGACCAGATCTGAATAGCCAGGTATTTCCTTACCTTCCCTTTTCCCATCTCCTTTCCCACCCCAATCACTACAGCCTCGTAATATTCCCAAAATGAAGATGCTATAGTCCCACTAGCTACAGACGGCTCGGAGCAGTTGAGACTCTCCTTCGGCATTCACACATAAATGTTATATAAATTAGGTTTCCGAGAAAGGTAATTTGTTCAAATTTCATGGCGCCAGATCTCAACAATCAAGAGTTGCCGCTTAAAAAAAAAGACTGTCCGTTGTACAGTTAGGGTGTTCTGAAAATAAAAGTCTATTCAAATCTACCGGCACCGTGCAGTGCAGACACGTACAGTGGCAGGCACGGCACATAGGGGGGTATTCGCATCACACCGTGCGTGAATGTGTTCATAGATAATTTAACCAGCTAATTTTGCCGTGCCTACCACTACGCGGCTGCACTGCGCGGTGCTGGTACCAGAAAAGTGAATCGAACTTAAATCTTTCAAAATCCATAATGTTTCACCAGAACCTTCAAATTGTTATTTAAAGATATGTAACACACAAATTTATAATACGGTTTAACTCTTTGAAGCACGAACTTTCTTTTCAAAAAAACCACAAGTCCTTTGAAAATATCAAACTTATAGCGAAACCGTGCAGCGCCAAAATGATCGCTTGTACAAACTAATTAGTCAAGATTCCATGTTTCACAATTAGTTGTTAATAGATGGTGGTTTGCACAGAATTATTTATTTTCTCGGTGATTGGTTTTTGATACCACAGTGCTTCAAAGTGAAATAAAACAAATTTATGTGTTATTTATAATCATGGAAAGTTCAATATATTCTATTAAAAGTTTGTTTAAAAATTCATTTTAAAACAATAATAATAATGTGTTTATTTCAGCTGAACAAAGCGGTGAGTGCAATACTCTGTCTGCCATATAAAAGCGTGCATCTAAATGAATTGCACGCTATGGAAACAGAATATAAAAAAATAAAAATAAAAACAATAAAAAGGTGAACATACGGGAATTTAGCACTTATGCTACGGTGGCTTGAGTGAAATTCTCCATCTTTGATGTAGGGGCGCGCCCTGCCATTGGGCGACGGCGAACATCTGCGAGGCGCTGCATCCCCAAGGGAGGCCGAACAGCGCACTGTAAGCGTGGTTATATTGTACTCGGAGTGTGTTCATGACGCCTTGTGTGCATTTTGTCTATAGTTCGCTAGTGTAATATAATATCACAATTTCAAATCATATTATGATTATAATAATTGATCAGTAAAGATTTACCTGGAGATGCGTCGAACCGTACACGATTTGGCGATAAACGGATTGTACTCTCGTATGCAGTAAAGTGATAAAGTAAATGTAATTATTTCCAGACAATTCAATTTATTTCAAATTCGAAACACGCCTTCCTGTATTAGTTTTCGTTCACGAAACATTCGTAAATAAATGTTTTACGTTCTAATTTTCATTGAAATTTTAACGTTCAGAACTGATTGAACATCATATGGAGGTCACAAAAACAAATTGAATCCTGCGGACGTTGGAAAAGGCACACGTAATTTTCTTTTTATTTTAAAATGGTTAACGCCGTGCAAAGGATTTAAATGAGGTTTTGGGATCGATGTCCGCCGCACTTAAAAAAATTCTTATAAGTTGCATTTCAAGTAATTTTCAAAACATGTTTAATTAAAGGGTATTCTTGGTCGTGTATAGCTTATCAGAAAAGAGGAGTTCTTGTGTCTGATAAGGAACCACGATTCTTATTTTGGTAGGTACATAATATTTAATTTGCTTCTATTTATAAAATGTTTTATATGAAATACATACGGATGTAAGTTTTTTTTAAAGAAGAGATTAATTTTATTTATTTGTTATGATTGGCTATTTATACAGCGCATTTCAAGGGGGAGGTTATTGTAGTTTTTTTATGGCTTGATAAATATAATGGTTTTGCGTTCGAGTTGTTTTAAAATTAGGTGTTATGAATTGATTGCAATTTCTCACAAGTTATTGTAATTTTACTGATTTTCTTTAAGATTTTTCTCTTTTAATAGAAAATTGCTTAAATATATCTTCAACATTTGTTCAACATAATCTAATGTAATTTTTATATTAAACAGTCGCTCTAAAAATTTGTTGAAAATTTTTTTAGCCCAAAATGAAGTTTCAGCTTTCTATGTATTGTATATTATTATACATTGGTATTCATACAAAAAAAATCGTTATTGTAAATTCATCATATTTATATTATATTTGTGGAATTAAAACTTTCTTGTTATCAGACCTCGGACTCTCGGGGGTTTTGATTTATTGATTGAAAAGTGCCATGAGAATGGCCGTACTAGGAATTTATTTTTGTAATCAATTCCATTGAGTATATTTTTTTCTGCATATTTCTCGGAAGATCGAATTCAACTGATTTTAATAAGTGGAAGGTGAGTGCAAAATACTCACATAGGCTCGTGTATAGTGGATAAATTGAACAAAAGTGGCAACAATATATGTGAACTTTGCAATGATCAGTTGCTTCTAGATTTATGTTTTCTAATAGATATAATTATAAAATTAAGACAGAAGCTACAAGGTGAAAATAAACAAATTGCAGAGTGTTATCAAGATATAAAAACGTCCCTAACAAAACTCAAGCTTTTGAATCAATCACGGGCAAGTAATTGAATAACTTTAATGGTGACCGTAAAGATTTCTTAATATATTCAAATGAAATCAAAAAAATGTGGTGCGCCACTGTGTATTATATATTATTACAAAATCGATCGTGCCAGGTAAACGGGATTGTCAGCTGCTTGTATTGGTTTGGATTCTAAGAGTAAGCTGAATGCATAATTATCTGAGATATTACCGCCGGAAACAAGACACGCGTGATTAATAGATGCTGCTCGTAGCTGCCTAATGGACCAGGTGTACCTCATACAAAGGGAATACTGAACAGTCAATATCTAGACGTATGATCGATACCGATTTAAAAATGTGATATTCGTAAGCTCTTCTTTCTTAACCGCCCTACCCGTCGAACGTACGTGATACGGCCGCTATATTCTCGTCCGAACGCAACAAGCCGTATTCCGTACGTCCAGGTACAAAAAAAGCTATACCCTAAACCCACGAAACATTCGTATACGTTAAGTTTATATCCGCGACATCTCGTTTAGTATTTCGAGGTCAGCCGAAACTAACGGATGTGTTCGGATATTTTCGTCTCTCCCATACAAGTTACATCACTAGTCACACGTATTATTATTGATAAATCTAATGAAAAAAAAAACGATGTTTCTTACCTACTTTTTGAATAATAACTCAAATGAAAGAGTTTAATATGTGGCGGGAGCCAAAGAAAAAAACTACAATGCACACATTTTTATGGTGACCGGATAATTCAACACAATTTTAACATAGCGATTAATTAAATATTGATAGGGGTATCATTTCAAGTGTGAATGTCAAATGTCAAATCACAATTTAGGTACTCGGATCAAACGCAGTATAACTTCAAATTATTTAAAAAAATCTGAAACTTGCTCAAATCAACGTAACGCATTTTTCACCTGTATACGAAGGCTGGTTCTTTAAATTATCTCAGTCGAGATAATCAGTCTCATACGAGATGAAAATATGAGAGGAATATGAGATCCAAAGTCTTAAGGTCTATTCACATCTGCCAGCACCGCGCAGAGCTGAACAGTACAGTACAGACACGACAACATTAGTTGCCTATTAATTGTTTTTGTGTTTAATTCGCAGAACTCCATTTAGTTTATTTTTTTTTTAATTTAGTGTAAATCAAATTTAATAATGTTATTATTAAGTTCTGCGAGTATTTTTAGTTTCTATCATTGTGACAGCTGTTTCGGCGTTTAAAACCATTTTCAAAGTGCGGTTAATCCACATTGTGACGACTTATTTATATGATTTTATTCACTCCCACCCCTTTCTAATTGGGAGGGTTTTTTTTTAAATAATGATTTACTATCGGTCAAACCGATTTTAGTTAGAAAACATTTTAAATTCTGAATTCTTTGAGGTTTCCACATTTATAATGTGTTCCCTCGTATTTAACTGATAATATTTTCTTAATTGATTTATTTAAATGTTTTTTATTGTTTTGATAATGTGAACGTACTGAGAAGCGGTGAATATATAATTTTCCTTACTTTGTTAATTAATTTTATATTAGGATCATTCGTTCGTATATTAATTTCTAAAATTTACTTGAACAATTGGACTACGTAATTTCGGCATACGTAAACGAAACGTATCCGCGCATGCACGGGCCAGCATTGGCAGAGATTGTCGGTTGGAATATACGTTGCTGATGGCCGCCGGTATAGTGTAGTATGAACACATACCGTTAGCACCGCCACCTTCGTCAGTTGGCGTCATTAGAGGCAGATATTGCTAAAACCTAGAAGATGAATAACGATACATTGTTTGAATTGGTCAGGGAATTTAGGTTATAAAATAATAATTCTTGGAATAGGATTATAAAATCGTCAAACATGTTGAAACCCGTACCCGCGTCTGTGCTGTGTCTTTGCTGTGATGCACGGTGTAATATGAATACTCGCGTCTGTGCTGTATTCATATAACACTGCAGTGTTCTGCTCTGCGCAGTGCTGGTGGATTTGAATAGACCTTTAACATGCGCCGTATCTTTCTTCACAGAGCTTCTTCTATTTGTCACTGTCACAGAACGTACACATGAACATAAACAACTTTTTTTTCCTTCCAAAGGGTGCAATTATAGTTAAAATAATACAGATAATCTGCTATATATATAATATAAAGACAGCGGTACGACGTCCAAACGAATACTGAATTTTATTTATTTATGTTTTCAATAAACACTGTGATAGGTATTTACATATTTTTAACATTTTACATAAGTTTGTGTACAATACAGATATAAAAAAGGTTTTAAGTTAACATGAAAAATAACGCGATACGTAATGATAATAATACTTGGATGACTTGTATAGCGTCGTTTTTGTGAAAAATCACCTCAAGGCGCTGTACAAATACTACTTGCTAGGGTTCATCTTATTATGTACAATCAGATACAGAAACATACTCACCTGGCAGGTAACTCTAGATTAAAACGTTAAAAAACAAAGTTTTCGCTTGAGAAGATATGATTTTGCACGCTCAGGACACAATTTTGGAAAACACTGCACATTGCATAATATTGCAGTTACTATTTAAATCCTATTTGTCATTAATATTATATTTATTAGAAGGTTATTGGTAAAAAAAGGAGTATGTATTTATTTGAAACCATTATTTTATTTGAGATTTTTGATAATAATCATTTACAGTTACAAATATTTATAGCTATTTACAATGTCATTGACTATGAAAAGTTTCAAAATTTTCTGGTAATTACCTTAGGTAGGTACTAGCGGATAACTTCACTCCGTTAACCCTCCCTTCCCTGTGATGGGTATCTTCTACACGTTGCTTCTAATATCCATCAATATCTGTATAAATATAATAAATACAAGATAAGGATTTCAGTTTTTCCTCCATAATATACGAGGGTTGTCCTTAAAATAAGTTTCCCTATTTTTTTTAAATTGGGAATTTTTTTTTGTTTAATTCTGGATCGTAGCTTTATCTTCCCCCTCCACATCCCTATCCGGCCGAACTCGCTGCGACGCTCAGTGTCGGTTTGGCAGCCGTAAAGAATGGAGCTCCCGATCGCATCGCCCGCGAGGTGTGAAGTACGCATGGATATGATGAGTTTTGAGTTTAGCTCTGAATCCTCTGAATGGTGGGAATATAAGTGTAACATATTTATGATATATACGTATAATAATTTATATTTTATGTGAGACAGAGAAGTTAAAAAGGGAAAGTTTTTTGCACATTTTTTTTTAAATTTTACTCTGATGTATATGATACATGATATACACTTGCATAGTGAAAGGCAAGATGTTTTCATAATTTGGATGACGTAAAAATGTACGTAATACATAATAAATTGCATGATAAAGAGAAAGAAAAAAGAGGAACAGGTTTTTGGATTTTAGATAGATAAAAGGATAATAAAAATATATATATATACAATAGCTTCTATGCGACGCTCTTATAATCGTTGCTAAGTAAAAAATATCATTTAAACATCTGTAACTTACATTAAATATGTCTGTGCTAGAAGTGAATTTGTTTCCAAGTGTACGTAGGCGAGAAATGGGTGCATGTTTTGGGAAGTTAGTCCTGGAATTATTGTTGCAGAATAGTACATTTTGCCGAGTAGGTCGATGAGGTACTTTGAAGTTGATTAGTACACAAAAGTCTAATACAGAGTAAATAATTTTAAATTGAATTTTGCACTTTTTGTCTAGGGTTGGGGTTTTGGGAATACAGAAATATTGTTACGTCACGGAATACCACGATCCGGTTTGTAAATAAATTTACATATTTTAATAGATCCAACTATAGATGCAATATCCTCGACTAGCTAAATCTCGGGATACACTCATATGTCGTGTGCTCAGTTCGTTTATAGACAATTTGTGAAACCAACGCTTCTAGAATATATAAATATAAAGACATGTATATGGGTAAAATGCAGGAATAGGAAATTCAATAAAACAATATTATTTTGCTATAAAAATACCTTTAAACAGACCTGTATTTTAGCAATGACTGTAAGTTCTAGGTAACGCTACAAATCTCTCTGTGGACGCATTTAACACATTAAGGGTTAGAATGAAAGTTGACTGAATTTATAAAATTTAACAAAAGTAAACAATAAATTCGAACAATAAGAGGTACGATACCAACAGGATGGTGAGAAGAAACAACCGTTCTTGACCAGCCCCCAAAACTAAAGTGAAGTTCTTGATTCGCTCGCCCGAGCAGGCCCCGGGCTCGGGCTCGACAATCCCGCCCCTACCGAGCGCAACAACTAATAGTTCTTGCTTTCAAGTAATACCGGGGTAACTTGTTAGACTTTCTTGTTATGGACCTGCTTTATAACAATGTATAGAATAAATAATGAATTCATTTTAGAACAAAACTGTATTCTGTCCAACTTCAAACCATTTTCCTTAACTGTCGACCGATCGCAGTAGCTTTCCATAGGGGAAAGATATGCTTTCTTTGAGTTCTTTTCTCAGCAGTGCATTTATCTTCATAGTAGCGGTTTCGCCTCTTTTCTCGTAGGTAAATTTAATATTATTTTCACTGAAGAAATTTTTCGTCTCATTGTATGGTGGGAACTATTGAGTGAAGTTTACTATCGCTTCTCAGACACAATAAACGATTGAATTATACATATTTTTGATAAATTTCAGCAACAAATATATTTATCTCAAAACGATAAAGATTAATCAAAGAGAAATACGCCAAAAAGGGCATTTTCATTGAGAGGCTAAGGAAGAACGTTCCCATTCTAGGGTTAAGTGCAACTACGAAACACGCGCGATTAAAGACGACAGGCTAATGTAGCATTTATCACCAACGCATAGAGTTTATTGTTTCGTGAAAACGGAAAATTTTTGAATTGCGACAACATTAACCAACAGACTATTCTGAATATAGATCTTTACACAACTACCTCGTAGAGCCGACTATAGTAATTCACCATTATTTATTTATTAATTTATTTTATTATATTCGCTTTATATGGGATTTTACATATTTAGTTAATTACAACAGTCGCAAGGGTGCAAAACACATCATAGCAAGTACATAGATAAAATAGATAATTGTTCGTGAAATTCAACGACTAAAGATTTCATTTGTCTCACGAACAAATTCAGGAATAACATAGTGTAACTACCATTCCAAATAATTAACAACAGAGGCGAATGTTCGAAACATACCTCTCACATGCATTGATACATATACTCTAGACACCTATATTTATAATTATTGAGGATGTATGCAATAATCGTCTGTATTTGTATTCCAAGCAGTTCAACATATTTACTATGTCTGAAAAAGTATTGCCCTCTGCCTGAAGTCTAGGTACAAGAGAAATTTTGAATCACTCAGTTCTGAAATTATTTTTACAATTGAATCTGTAAATTTTGACTTTGAATAACTAGCTCCCGTTACACAAACTACAAAAAAGTAGTTTATCGACTATTTTCGCATTTTATTTTTTCTTTTGTAAAATGTAAATAAAAATAAATTTAGATCGAGTTGTTCTAGTTGAAATATTAAATTCAATTAAGCTGTCTATATCGGGGCTGTCTATAAATACCATTAACGATTTCTAAAATAAAAGTTAGATCAGAAACAAGTCTTCTATCTGAGAGTTTTAATTATCTTAGTTCTTTCATTAAGTAATTTTGATTTATAGTTTCAACGGGTAATCCGAGTTTATAGTTAACATCTCTTAAAAATTTATGTTCGTTGTGTTATCGAGGGCCGTTAATTAGTTGAAGGTTGTAGACGTGGATAACCTAGAAGGAAAGGGCAACTGAGGAAGAACGCGCAGGTTTAACAATTGTAATTATGTTTAAAAAGTAATCTAGATTATGTTGATATAAACGATTTTAAATCCACCCTTTTTCTCTTTATGTAAAAGATTTTCTGAATCGTGCGAGATTCAGTGATCTCTTTAGGAGTAATCCATCTTGTAGAAAAGGGGGAAAAAACAATCTTCCTCCGCTGTAGAAAATCACATTTTCCATACTAAACAGCTTAAGAATTGATTGGGCACGTTATCAATTTGATCTAATCCCTCTGTCAGGGAAGTTGTCAAGCAAATTGAAATTTTCAATATCATGTAAAGCACGGCGGTGATTTTACATTTTTTGTCGGAAAAACGTTTGGGTGCCGGTGGTATTCTGAAACGTAGAGCTGAAAGTCACAGTTTTTATGAAATTAAGTTAATAATGCCATTTTCAATGTATTTTATTCCCTGTCTTATTAACGGTGAAAATACTGGAGTCCTCAGATTTATCATTTCCTAAACAGCCTACTCTAAAATATTTGTAGTCCAGTAATGATATTAAGTAAATTTATGCCTTTTCCTCAAACAATTTAGCACTTACGACTTACGGACGTTCAGCTTTAAGGTGCATATATTTATTATTAAAATATATGAAAATTCTATCTCTTTCTTTAATCGTTTAATGCGATGTGTTTTTGGTTTGAAAATTTGATGGCCTAGAAATATCATAAATGATTTAATTAAATACTGCAAGTAGAACAGAGCTTGGCCTTTCATTTAACGAGGATTTTTTTTGTTGAATCTATTTAAAAACCTAGAAGTACTCGTAAATAAAGTGCAACACAACAAAAAAATTTAAGGTACAAAATCTCCTACTTATTAACCTTTTTCCTATATTGTCGAAATGTTTACTGTGGCAAATTAAGTGTTTTAGAACATGACAGAAAAATCGTTTTAATTAACGAGGATTTAATGTTTAATTTTAATGCCTGGGCTTTACAAAAAAAATAAAACACGCATTTTGATGATATATTTTGTGCGAATCGAATCATGCGGTCGGTGTTATAAGCGGGAATTTCAATCTTTTCGCCACCTACATAAGGAGTGCGTGATTTCGTTCGAATTTTGGGAAGTGGATACCCTAGATTTTCGTCCAACACATCGCAAGAAACTGGAGCGTTTGCCGCGTTTACCTCGCCGTGCGCCAGCTGAGTGGAATTTCGTAATTACGCACCAATTTTTTTGCTAAATGTCGTTTTTGTACAATAAATGGTACCATCGTACCAGATAATGAGTTTATCTATCTATAAAAATTGTATGTAGGTACATTTTATTGCTAGTTTCTCCAGAATACCTTCATATTTTTTGGAGAAAAGATTACTCAAGTTACAAAAAAAAAATTAAATAAAGAAATACGAAAATATATTTTTTAACTTTTACTTTATTTTCCGTACTCATCCGATGGGTGCTTATCGGGTAAATTTATTAGAAAAATATCGATAAAAATACTTGATACAAAACTAGAGAGTCGTATAATATGACCAAAGGCGGCGATCTCTGAATCGGTGACAGGATGTTATTTATTTTTTTCAGTTCAGCGCTCGTGTGACAGATAGAAAATGATAATAGAAAATGATCATTATTTTGATATAGATACAGGATTAAAAATACTTCATACGGGATACAAAACAACACAAACTAATAATTTATAAATACTAGAAATTAGAAAAAGCGATAATTTTAAAATTGATATAATCAACAAACAAAAAAACTTTTTTGGTAACCCTATATTAAATATTTTCCCACTTAACAGGCCTTCCTACTCTAATGACCATTCCAACAACTTGACAATTTCCTAATTATACCTTTGTCACCTTCCTTTAACCTAAATTAACCGTAATTTCCTAATTATTTGTCTTTCCTCTACCACCCCTCCCCACTTAAATCTTTGTAATTTCCTAATTATTGTAATTTCCTGATTGTAATTTCCTAATTACTTGTCTTTCCCCTACCACCCCTCCCCACTTAAATCTTTGTAATTTCCTAATTATTGTAATTTCCTGATTGTAATTTCCTAATTACTTGTCTTTCCCCTACCACCCCTCCCCACTTAAATCTTTGTAATTTCCTAATTATTGTAATTTCCTGATTGTAATTTCCTAATTACTTGTCTTTCCCCTACCACCCCTCCCCACTTAAATCTTTGTAATTTCCTAATTATTGTAATTTCCTGATTGTAATTTCCTAATTACTTGTCTTTCCCCTACCACCCCTCCCCACTTAAATCTAACTGTACTATATTTTAATTGTTAACTTCAGTATACATTGATACCTGAAGATGTGAGCATCGTTCACGAAACATTTAGTAATATTGTATATTAATAAAGTGATGTACACAAAGTTATTTTGTTTTAATTAAAACACTACACTTCTTGCCGACCGGGTTTCGCTGCAACCGTAGCTTCTTCTATACTTTACTTTTGTATACTACTAAACTATGATAGAAATGTGTATGGTATTATCAATTGGGGTAGTGCCACAAATATTTTCCTGGAGCATTTAGCAAAGATCCAGAAAATAATCTTTAAGGTTATGCTTAAA
Source organism: Halesus radiatus (assembly GCA_022606495.2). Classification (NCBI taxonomy): domain Eukaryota; kingdom Metazoa; phylum Arthropoda; class Insecta; order Trichoptera; family Limnephilidae; genus Halesus; species Halesus radiatus. The sequence continues at coordinate 16,875 of JAHDVE020007188.1, read as the reverse complement.
TTTCCATTAAGGACGAGTACTGACTTTATTTTTAAGAAACGAAATGTTCCCAAGAGGAAAAAAAACATATAAAAAAAAATATCTTACTACATCAATTTAAAAATATCAATATGTTTGAAGAAAGAGCAAGCACTAGAGCCCTCAGACAATCGCATGTAAAATCTTTAAATATTCCATTTGTAAAACCTCGTTTGAACAAAGAAATTTTAAATACAATGCTATTAAGCTATTCAATTCCCTGCCTAGTGATATCAGAAATACGCAAAACAAAAGTTCCTTTAAAAGTAAGATCATTGATCATCTCCAATAAACCTGTCAGCTTCTAAATTCTTTTGTACCTTTAAATTAGTATGCTTTTGAAAAAATTATTAGATTGTAATCTATTAATCTATTTGTAATCTAAATATCCTAGCTGAACAACCACCCCTGTAAATTGCCATCTCAAGACGGGCGTTTTACGCTTAGTGAGATGGGCAATACGTCAGCCGATAACAAATGTTTAAATATATATATAAGTATATATAAAAAATAAAAGTTATTGCATTATTTTAAATTAGTATTATTCATTTATTTGAGTATCATACGAATATATATTAGGGCTCAAAATCACTTGAGAACGCGACAATTCCGTATCGGCTCCATAGTGCGCGTCAGGGTTCAACGGGATAATGTGAATGCGCCAAATGGCGCGTCGGCGTTCCTAAAATTAAAGACAACATTTTATTTTTCTTCACATTTTTGTGATTTTCCCATTCGAAGGCTCTGTGGAAATCATTTCCATGTCATTTGTCATTTAATTCATCACCTCAAGTGCGCTGTACACTAACTAACCTAACCTAATATAATTGTGAAATAACAGAATTGAGAACTTTAATAATTTTCTGACTAAATCGGTTCTACCGATATTAAATCATAATTTAAAAAAAACCCGTCCAAATTAGAATTGGGGGGAGTAAATATAATCATATAAATAAGTCGTCACAATGTGGATTAACCGCAGTTTAAAAATGGCCTTGAACGCCGAAACAGCTGTCACAATAATAAAAACTAAAAATACTTGAGGAACTTAATAATAAGATTATTAAACTTGATTTATATTAAATAAAAAATTAAATAAAACTTTAAAGTAATATAAAATAACACATATGATATGTGCATGAAAGCAAATTAAAACTACGATTTTAAATATTAGGAAACTAACTTACATTAACATTTTATATATTTTATAACCATGTATACGCTAAGGATGGAAATAATCAATTTTTCCACAATCCATTTGTTCCTCGTGAATAATTAAAAAAAAGAATTAGACTAGATCCCCTCTTTTTTCGATGAGTGATATAAAAAAAAGTTCTTTGTAATATCAATGAATTTATTATTCAGTTTAAGCCGGGATTAACACTTCATCTGTAATAAAATACAGTAAGATCCGGTCAGACCAGACAAGCAAAGATATTGTTTGGACAGAAGAGAGGCTTAACTTGTCAGTCTGTAGATTGGTACACTTAGACATCCTGTCATTTAGTTTGGATTTAAATATCGAGTTTGAAATTACGATTAAAAAATTGACATTTTCAAGGTTTTATAATTCATGGACTTGATGGCCCTTAAAAGGCCCCGATAACATTAGTATAGGGACGAATTGTGGCAAGTTTGGATGCGGTCCGCTGGATATAGTTGCATATTAGATTTTTGTTTTGGTTTGGTATCTATAACTTTATTTATACCTCGTTTATTATTACAAAACATCGATATTACAATAATGTTTACAATAACAAAAAAGGAGGAGTCATTCAGTCTGCAGTTAAGCTGCCGTACGACAGCTTAACTGCAGATTCCACTGTTTAATTTTTGTTTAACTAACTAACTAACCATCACGCCGTTTCTCCGCAGGGGTGGGCAGAGAGGACGGACCGCCAAACAACTCGATCTTGGCACACACTTCTTGCTTAATTCACTTTCATACAACGTCTCATACATTCTCTTCTGTTATTCCGACTTCTGACATGGCCCGACTCAAGTATTTGATTCACTTGATCGTGCTACGTCTTCCTTGGACGTCCTCGGCTTCTTCTTCCATTCACATTCGCGTCATATATTCTCCTTACACTCCTTCATTCGCTCTACATGCCCAAACCATCTTAGCGTCCCTTTCTTAGTCTTGCTCACTACGCTTACATCAGCCTTGCATTCTTTACGAATCTCAACATTTTTCACACGATAATACATGGTTTTACCACACATTCGTCTCAGTTTCTACAGCATTCAGTCTACTTTCATCCTTCCTCTGCCAGGTCCATGCCTCACTGCCATACATCAGAGTTGGTATCAGCACGTACATAATCTAAATACTTGTAATACCGCACAATTTTCAAAGCCATTGAAGTGCAGCTACTTCGTTTACCATGTTTTTCAGTATTTCTTCTATAGATTATCACATTATAAATGTGAAAACCTCATCGAATTCAGAATTTTAATTGTTTTCTAATTAAATCAGTTTTATCGAAAATAAATCATTATTATTTGTAAAAACCCGTCCTAATTAGAATGGGGTGGGAGTAAATAAAATCAAATAAATAAGTCGTTTGGATTAACCGCAGTTCGAAAATGGCCTTAAACGCCGAAACAGCTGTTACAATAATAAAAAAACTAAAAATACTTAAATTTGATTTTTCACAATGGCACACGTAGTGAAAAGAATAAATAAAGATTACCACTTTTAAGCCATCTTTTTTCCTGGCCCACATTAAACTACACCTGTTTATATATAAAATAAAAAATGGAAATAGTCTACCTTTTTTCCCGGCTTATAAGCTTTGTAAGGAAGAGCTAATATGAGCACAACCGTATTAATTAAAAAATAGGTATATTGTTTATGCTGATGACCAACAATAAAGTCATTATAATTATAGTAAGGAACTCCAGTCATTTTTTTATCAATAATAACGACGTTCAAACTTAAATATCAGTGTATTTCGTTTTTTTCTAAAGTTAATTTTCATATTAAAAATTATTTTCAATTTTTCAAGTTTTTTGCAATACAACGTTCAGCCTCCATAGTCGAGGGATAAGGCTCTCGACTACGAATCCGAAGGTCGCTGGTTCAGATCCCGGATAATTAATTAAAAATAATGTATGGTATATTTGCGCACGTTCCAGAATGGAAGATACTCTCAGTATCGCCCTGGTGAAAGACCACCATTAAGAATTGAAAAGGTGCTTGACATGGCTTTTAGCCGTGTTTGGTAACCAGATCTGAATAGCCAGGTATTTCCCTATTTCCCCACCTTCCTCTTTTCCTGCTCCTTCCCCTCCCCAATACCTTCAGCCTCACAACATTACCCAATTGGGAATGCCATAGTCTCACTGGCTCCAGACGGTTGGGAGCAGTTGAAACTCTTGTGCGTATTCATATAAAAAAAAAATGTACCTTGTTTTGAAACTTTAACTCGAAGAGTAATAATAGCATTGAGCATTAACTTTATATCCATATTGACAATTGGTTTGTTCACGAATACTCTTAATTTCTATCATTAATAATAATTTGTTATTATGTTTATATTGAACAACAATTGTAGAGCTTAATGTCATCCAAATTAAGTTGAAATTTCAATAAAGAAAAAAAAAATACATATTTAAAATACAAAACAAAATCGAAAAATAAAAATGTCCATACTAATCCAAAAACAGCATACACACGTGACGTTAGATGTTCCAAATACAATGGTGCCAATATAACAAGGTGTTTTGATGAGATGATTATTTATTCAGTTTTGAATAACAATTTATTAATTATACGTATAATCATATATGATCAAAGTTACATATTCAGAATCGGTATTTGCTGATCTATTTAAAGTCATAATATTTTTCACTGTAGATCCCTATTGTTTTTTAAACTAGGAGTATAATAGATAATAAGGCACATGGTAATATAAAATTTAAAAGATTAACAGTGCTGGCTAGAGGACTGGTGTGAATAAAAATTATGGAACGTGCGGGTAAAATTACCAAACCCAATCCCACCCTTCGCCATGAGGATTTTTTTTAATGAAGAAAAACGTTGCTAATCTGCTGATCCTTAACACTGCGGAAGCTGTTACGAGTGGCAGCCTTCAAATTTTAAAATTCATCGTTTAATGTGAATATTTTTTACCCGCACAAGAAAAACAGTCAACTCGTAAATATTTAGGCATCGGCGCACGGGGACGTTCGACTATTGTGATTTGTGAATCCCCCTGAGAAAGCCCTTTTGTAGTATTCAGATGAAGAAGTTTTCGCCCCGAACGTACTTGACTTATGGCACCAGCCAGTATGGTCGCTGAGGTAGCGGGTGGTGATGTCAGTGGTTTTTGGCAGTAGAATACTGTTCTTGTCTGGTAGCGGCAGGTCGAGCTATCCAAGGGAGTAGATGTCGTCCATTCTGCGGTTGAAGTGAAAATATGGCACATACCGCCTTACGTATGCTATTACGTGTGCGTCCGAATATTATATGCTGGTATTACACGTGTTGTGCAATCGAATAGATTGCATGTGTGGTGCAATCTTGGCTCGGTATTTGCAATTGTGGTGTAATACCAGCTTCCGGCTCGGTATTGCATGTTTTATGGAATAATTTATATTTAGTTATAAAAAATAAGTTTATTTGTAAGACACGTTCGATATAGTTCCATATATATAATATGAAGAAATTACAACACTGAAAAACAGAACTATGATAATTGAATTGAATAAAAACAGACGGTTCACGAAACACAAAGAAATGCTGAACACTTTAAATTTAATGCCAGTATAAATTATTTTATATCAATCCAATATTTTTACTGTCCAAACTAACAATGGTCATACATTACCTAATTTTTAAGGAATGTTGAAGACAACGAATAAAGATATAATGAAATTATTGTTCAGAAAAAATAATACGCTCAGAACTCATTGATGTATGAACTGCAAATGACTTCAAGTCACTAGAATGTTTGAAAACACTGTACACTTATTTAGTAAAAAGTCAGATAGAGTATAATTCGCCTAATTGGTCCCCATTTTACAATTACAATCCAACAATATAGAAAGGGTACAGCAGAAATTCCTTAGATTTAATAATTTTTTGCTGAGTATTCCAAATCAAATATAAATTAAATCAATCTGATGAAACGGCTAAATTTGATTGCGCCGTCCGATTGGCGGGTTGTCTCAGAACTAAAATTATTATCGATGGTATTTACAGCCCTGATATTCTCGCCGTAATAAAATTATATGTACCAACCAGAAATACGACACAAAATACTACCTTTTTCTGTGCCATTTTTAGAACAAAATATCAGACTCACGCACCTATAAATCGACAGCATGATTTTGATAATAGATTTGGGAATATTGTCGACATATTTGGAAGTGAAGAAAAGAACATTTCGTAAATGATTTGCTGAAATATAAGAGCTCCCTGGTGAATTTTTTCTTTTATATTTCTATATTTTTTAAATATTATTTTATTGTTTTTCGTTGCAATGATTTTTTTTTATTAAAAAAACCTTTTTTTGACCGGACCGGTCTTACCCTATCACGAGCATCGTCAGACTGGCACAATTAAACTAAATCTATGTTATATATAGCGTCGATCTCAGAAGGGAGTCCCCCTTCTTTCTAATGTTGTTTTTATTATTACTTTAAATTAGTTTTATTGCTGACGGTACTGTTTACTATTATGTTTTTAAAAACTAGTTTCGGGTTGGTTTATTACCTTCTGGAAGACGGATTATATTGTGTTTGTTTACTGAATCTATTTTTTCGTTATGCCTTAAAACTTGCTTTATAAGCCAGTGCCATGTACTTGCTCCATCATTGTTGCTACTAAAAATAGTTAACACAACTGTATTGTATGAATTTCATTTAAAAGTCTCTAAGGGCGTAAATAAATAAACATGTTTTTATAATCAGTTGCTACATAATATTAGATTGAAAGAAATAATTTAGATGTCTGTACTAAAAATATAAAAATTAATAAATATCGGAATAGCATCAATTCAATCTCTGTCGGGAAAAATTTTCTTTCTAAATCTGTCCAAAATCAAACAGCACCATGACAAATATCTAACTCCTAAAATTCAAACTGTTCTACGGTTGGTATCAATATTTCAGCAAAACATTGATAAAAGACAAATAAAAATAATTCCTAACATGTGAACGTGAACAAGTTTGACGTACTAGGTACTCAGTGTTCATTGATTTACGGACATCATTCGAAAATAGATCAATTATTTCCCTTTGGAAAAGGGTACAGGTTTATCCTTTTCCTTTACCAATATTTACAGCCAGGCTTGCCTCAGGTTAAAAGAAAGAAATTCAAAGTTGAATTAAGGACTTTGATATTCTCGATGGCTGAATTGAAAATTTAATGATATATGTAGAATAATTTTCTCGGTTTACCCGCATAATGTAGTCCTTAGAAGGACGTTTTAACTCCTAAATTTACGTCTTGGCTTCTGGATTGAACGGACACGCGTAAGCGATCAGTTCAAAATAAAACTCAAGACACGAGGCCTCTGAAGATGGACAGTGTGATTTGACCGAATCGTCGGGTATTAAATAGTCCTTCTAAGGAGTACGTTACTCGGGTGAAACGTGAAAATTGTTCTAAATCTTACACCCGTGAAAATCTCAACCATAACATAGTACGTTCCAGAGTGGAAGATACTCTCAGTATCGCCCTGGTGAAAGACCACCATTCAGAATTTAAATGTTGCTTGAAATGGCTTTTAGCCGGATTTGGTGATCAGATCTGAATAGCCAGGTGTTTCTCTTGTTCATTTTATTTGATTAATTTGTGTTGTTTCACAATTTATTAATTTTAAATAACGTGTAGCATATTTGCGGCATGTTCCAGAGCGGAAGATGCTCTCAGCATCTCCCTCGTGAAAGACCACCATTCATAATCGATACGTAGCTTGAAGTGGCTTTAGCCGTGTTTGATAACCATATCTAAATAGCCAGGTACCTCCCCACCTTCCTCATTCTCATTTCATTCCCCTCTACTACCTTCAGTCTCACAACATACCCCAATTGGGGATTCCGTAGTCTCACTGGCTCCAGACGGTTGGGAGCAATTGGAATTTTTGTGTGGAATTCATATAAAAAATATATTTAAAAAATGGGTATATATTTATATAAGGAGAAAATCTTATAAAAACGTTTTAATTCAGTAATAGTTTCACAAAGAACCGTCATAAAAGTAATAGTTAAAAAAAATTCCACCTTCTCGACGAAATCACTTTTCACACTATTTCCAGTACCAAATGTTGAAGATATATTTAAGCAAGTTTCTGTTATAAATATGTGTGAAGAGAAAAATCTTAAAGAAAATCAGGAATACTACAGACTTATGAGAAATGGAAATCTATTCATAACCCCTAATTTTAAAACAGCTTAAATTCAAAATCATTATATTTATAAAGCCATAAAACATTACAGTAACCTCCCCATTGAAATGCGGTGTATTAATGACCAATCAGAACAAATGAATAAAATCAAACTTATCTTTAAAAAAACCAAGGTATGTAAATATATCATACAAAACATTTTACAAATAAAAGCAAATTAAATATTGTGTACCAACTAAATTAAGAATCTTTCTCCCTTATCAGAAACAAGAACTCCTCTTTTCTGATAAGGTATACACGACCAAGAATACCATTTAATTATATGTTTTTGTAAGATACTTCTAATGCAACTTATAAGAAATAAAAAAAGTTTTTTTTTTTTTAATTTTGAAACGAGAGAAAATCCTATTTTTATTGTACACCCAACGGTGAGATAATATCACAAAATGTCATTTAATATACGTAGATAAAAAAAATACAATTTTTTTTAAATCAGGCGGGTTTTAGGGGTATTTGAGAATAGTTAAAGTGATCATTATCAATTGTTTAGTCAGGATAGCAGATCTATTTAAATATTTTTACAACGTATGACTTAGATTTATAATCAGATTAATATTTTACATTTGTTAAAATTTGGCCGCTGGTGTGGAGCACCATTGCATTATATTTGTCATCTGTTTTTCAAAGATCGCAATCCGGCCATTCGGATGGGAGAAATATTACGACGGATTTTCCATCTTTTCTACAGCCTGGGGATTTCTCAGGTATCCGGGTTCAAAACCAGAGGCTAACCGCTGAACTGGCCACTAATAATTCCTGTTTTGCAATATCATACAATGTGCAGTGTTTTCTAACATTGTGTCCTGAGCGTACAAAATCATATCTTCTCACGCGAAAACTTTGTAATTTAACGTTTCTATCTGGAGTGACCTGCCAGGTATGTATGTTTCTGTACCTGTTTGCACATAATAAGATAAACCCTAGCAAAGTAGTATTTGTACAGCGCCCTTGATGTGATTTTTTCACAAAAACGGCGCTATACAAGTCATCCAAGTATTATTATTATTATCATTACGTATACTGTCAGTGGGGTGAGTTTTATTGATGAATAATTCTTTGTAAATTTGATATAAAGCGTTTCTTTAATAAAGCAACCCCAGTAATATTGGTGAATCGCTTCATTAATCTAACACACCCTCCTTCGAATAATCCCTTATATTAAATAGTTAATACACCCAACTTATAATCAATTATTACTTAACTTTTAAGTAAACATTGATTTCTAAACTATGTTTTTGGCAAGCATAAGATTTGTATTCTACCCACACTTAGTCTAGTCTGACTTTTAGCAAATTCATTTTCTCCTTGGGGGGTTAGGGACACCTTCAACCCTTAAATAATATTTTTTATTCTCGAATTCTCGGAACGCTAACGAAATCCGAATGATTCTAATATAGAGATCTGCGATATTATATCGAGTTTTTTCGAGTGTCTCAAATTAGTTACCCTATCCAATTCAAATAAATACTGACAGTAAAGCTTCTTGTCTTGCATTAGTAAAAAAAAATCTAGAAGCGCAAACGTTTTACGTTGGTTTTTTTTCTATTACGTCTGTCAATTCGAAATGAAATTGCAATGTCATGGGTTATATGGAATAAAATAATAACTAACTAACCATCACGGCGTTTCCCGCAGGGGAAGGCAGAAAAGACGGACCGCCAAACAATTCGATATCGGCATACACTTCTTGCTTCATTCACATTTATAGAACGTCTCGTACACTCTCTTCTGTTATTCCGACTTCTGACATGACCCGACTCAATCAGTATCTATCAAACTCACGTACATAATTGTTTACTCTATAATATTTGTTTTTCTCATCTCTTCATAAGTACTGAACTATTAAACCATACTCAAATTATCTGGTTAAAAAAAAAAAGATTTTTTTGTATAGTATTCTTCATATCTCTTTATACTTAATTATTATACGTTTTCTATATATATTATATTACCATACTATATCAATACTAACTTTTTCTCTTCTATTTTGTATAATGACACTTAATATGAACTAAAGTTGTCAATTTGACTGTCTTAAAACGGGATTTGTTCCTAGTTGGGCAGTCAAAGCTTTCTTACGTTTTGTTGTTAAAGAATGTGTGTTACAAATAAATAAATAGTATAATTATTATTATTATTAAGTACTTGATTCAATTGATCATGACATGTCTTCCTCGATCGTCCCCAGCTTCTTTTTTCCATTCACATTCGCGTCATATATTATCCTTACACTCATTTTTTGTTCATTCGCTCTGCATGCCCAAACCATCTATGCGTCCCTTTCTTAATCTTACTCATTACGCTTACATCAGCCTTGTATTCTTTACGGATCTCAACACTTTCACACGATCATACATCATTATACCACGCATTTGCCTCAGAGATCTTTTTTAAACCTTATTATCATTGAAGAAGATATTATTAACAATTCTCAAATGAAATATGATACAGAAAAAGACACACAATAAAAAGGTACGAGTCGCATCTGGTAATCGAACCCAGGACCTCTGTCTTACCGGGACAACGCTCTAACCACTGAACTACATTTTTATCAATATCATGCTTAGCAATATTATCCTCAATTAATTCACATATCATTTTCTGCTATATTTTTGTATGATTGCAAAGTTCTACACGCATATATTTGCAATCTAGGTAAAATATCTCGGAAATACCAGTCCGATTTTTTATTTATATCACGGTAAGACAGGGGTCATGAGTTCGATTCCCAAGTGCGACTAATACTATTTTTGTGCCTGTTCCTGTTTCGTATTTCTATTCTTAATTTGTTCGCATTCAATGATAAGAAAAAAAGATCACGAATATCCGTACCGAGCCGTCCAGCACTACAATGAAATCGGTGACAAAGTAATTAAGTTTGATAATATTTTTTAATTTGAAAAATCATTTATGAAATACTAGCTGATGCATGCCTTGTTCGTGATTTAAATATATATATATATTTTAATAAAGTTATGAAGTTGTGAATTCTTGCTTGTCGTTCGGGTGTCATAATTGATTTGACAATGAAAGTAATGCCTTGTTACGACTATTACTATCGGTAAACAAAGGAACAAAGAAACATTAATTTGAAAATTTTATTTCATCATAAACATTTATTTTTTTTAAATACTTCTAAATAATAAAGTGCTTAAGTAGGTACTTACTTGTTTTTTCCATTTTTTTAAATATTCCAACTAAACAAACCTTTTTCTTTTGAATATGTAATCTGTGGCTAACCAGAGTGGTATATCTATGGGCTAACCTCAATACAACATGGCTGGCTCAATGTTTTTCATACTAATTTTAAAACATTAAAGCAACAGTTTTACATATCGGATTTCATTCAAACTACTCTCTAAACCTTCCCGGTAAGAACTAATTGTGCTATTTTCAGCGAAATCGGTCGAGTAATTTTCAAAAAAATCGAGGACAGACAGACATAAACAATCGTATTTAAAGAGATAGAGACTATAATGTTAGTGTGATGAACTCACGACGATGTGATCAAACTTGAGAATAATTAATAAAAAATTATATCAGAAAATGTTTTGAGGGTGGCAACAGGGGACGGAGAATTAATAACGGAAAATAAGATTGTGGAGTAAATATCTGAGTATCCCGAGAGAGAAAACTTGAAATTTGTTCCACTGTAATCATAATAATATATTTTTCTTATCTAAATTAACAGATTTTATCATCTTTCCAGATCAGCTGAGAAGGCAGTTCGCAGTCAAACTACAAATAATATCACTTCAGAATAAGGTATGTAAATAATACGCAAACATATTTTGCACTAGGCAGTAAGTAATTTTCCTTTCTTTATTCATTGAAATTTTAATCAGAACCAGCCAAAACTATTGCTATAAGCTGTGGGTCTTATGTCATCACGAATATAGGTAATAGTCATAAAATTCGCTTGGCAAGCGGAGTTTTGAAATTTTTGTTGCTTTTTTTTCATCTTTTGAAGAAAGAAAAAAAAAATAATCAAGGAAATCTATCCAAAATAATCTTAGCTAAAAATAAATATTTTTTAAAACTCGTTACATGCGTTCATAATTTTCTAATGAAAACGTATATACTTTTTTAGTTTACACTACTACACAATGGAGTGCTGATGCCAACCTTGATGTATGGCAGTGAGACATGGAACTGGCAGAGGAAGGATGAAAGTAGACTGAATGCTGTAGAAATGAGATCTCTGAGACGAATGTGTGGTAAAACCATGTATGATAGAGTGAAAAATGTTGAGATTCGTAAAGAATGCAAGGCTGATGTAAGCCTAGTGAGCAAGACTAAGAAAGGGACGCTTAGATGGTTTGGGCATGTAGAGCAAATGAAGGAGTGTAAGGAGAATATATGACGCGAATGTGGATGGAAGAAGAAGCCGGGGACGTCCAAGGAAGACGTGGCAGGATCAAGTGAATCAAATACTTCAGTCGGGCCATGTCAGAAGTCGGAATAACAGAAGAGAATGTATGAGACGTTGTATGAAAGTGAATTAAGCAAGAAGTGTATGCCAAGATCGAGTTGCTTGGCGGTCCGTCCTCTCTGCCTATCACAATATCGATGGGTAAAACAAAAAACTTCAAGTAATTACCAATATATGACACTACACATTAAAATAAATGGAAGGATTTATTTTAAATAAGGGAGGCCGTTTATTTATTTTCATTTAACAAAAACAGTGAGATTAGACTTTTCTTTTATGACGTTTCAGTAAAATAATTTGTCTGTAAAGATATTTTTTTAAAGTTTTCTACTCGAATTTTGGAAAAAAATTGTAATTTTACCACACCTGTCCGAAAGACGTACTAACCGAACAAATAAAATAATTTTTACTATCGACAATAATCGCAAAAGTCCACAACATTTCCATAAATCCTCGTGTATTTTGATAATTTACGTTTTGAAATGTCAAAAATAAGGAAGAAGGTGCCCGTAGCAGAGTTAGGGGTTGATTGTAACACATTGACCGGGCATCCCTTATTTATGGCTTGAGACCCTAACAGAACACATTAGGCTTCGCTTCAAGCGGGCAAATGTTAAATCTGTACCAAAAAGTTTTTTTACCGAGTATTTCATTTGTCAAGTCGCCATAAAATGTTGGCTCTGAAGTATTTCCTGATTTACGAAACAATACTTAATTTATTTGGTAGTAGTCTGTGATTTTATGGCCCTCCACACATTAAGCGACCAAATTCTTTTATAATGACATATTACATAACCTAAAATTCATTAAATTAATACATCACAAAAAATATAGTTTTTTTTTATTCTTTAGTTTCTAATGTTTATATTTGTAATATATCGCAGCTAAATGTCTTATTTACTTATTTATTCACATCTAGAAGGCTTTTATATGTTGATACATTTATCATATAGTTATACAAAGTAGTATAATAATATAGTACATAGAATAATAATTAAAGTATAAAAGAAGTAAGTAGGTACAATATAAGTATGTAGTTACAGCGTAATGAATAACAGTTTTAAAGGGTATAAACATAGTAGTATAGTAAATAAAATAATAACAAATGTATAAAATAAGTAAGAAGTACGTACAGCGCGATGCGTGGATAATAGGTTTATAATTATTATGACGTTGTAAAACATGGTCAGTTGTAATGCGTGTATATAATACAGCAAACCTTTATTACGCCCATTTGGGTGTTTTATGGAAAAATAATATCATAAATAAAACAATAAAAAAATATGCACATGAAAAAATATAATCGGGGGCGGCTCGTGACTTTGCAATAACGTGCTGCATGGACTCGCACACGGGTCTGCTGATATCAGTATAGGAACGGAACGCTCTCGATGTCTGCATCTGGTTCATCTTGATTCCTTTGGGACCAACCCGTGTGGGAGCGCCTTCAGTTGAGTAAGCGGGTAGGCATTTATTGTTTGCCCCTTTCAGCTCTGGAATGTTTTTTTATTTTAAATCTTGTATTTCCATTCTTAGGGTTTACCTTTGGCTTCCTATGAGAGTGGGAAAAAATTTGTTCCTTCTTCCTTGTTAAGAAAACATAACCTTTCGATCGTGAGTTCTAAGACTGTATTATATATTTGCATATGTTTTGTCCTGAACGCACGATCGTATCTGCTGAAGGGGGTGGGCCCGTACTGCGTGATTCTACGTCCCATATTTTATTTACATAATATAATACGCGCATCTACTTTTACAAACAAGAATCTCTGATTAATACATTGGTTAAAGACATTTCCAAGCCATCCTCTTACCCATCTTTTCCCATAGACACTTATTTCAACAGCCTCACAACAGCCTTACGCTTTTTAAGGTCATTTTATAAACATTTTCCAGTCCTAAAAATTAATAGTATTTCAAATAAATGCCAACTCTTCTTGTGCCGCCAATCTTCTAATAAATGGAACATCAATAGAAAAACAGAAAAGGAGGATAAAATAGCAACTGTAAAAATATCATCTCTATAGTTTAATTTTCTAATAAAACTGTGTTCATGTGAAGCGACCTGCCAGGTAACTATGTTTTTCTGTGTCTGTTTGTGCATAATTAGATAAAGAATAGGAACTAAGATTTGTACAGCGCCCTTGACGTGATTTTTCACAAAAACGGCGCTATATAAGTTATCCAATTATTATTATTATTATTATTATTCCCTAAACTAAGGATGTCTTTCCTCCGGGCAGGAACTCTTGTGCAATAGGTAACCTAAAAAGGGGTAGACGTCACATCTCGTGTCTTTAATACTAGGGGGAGAATCGGGTAATGGCGTCCACTAAAAGGAAAACAAAAAAAATGCAAAACAAATCGTATAAATAAAAACTTTTTTTATTAAATAGCACACCTTCCCCCTTCATGATAAATAATTTACTGAGAGCCTTGCTCCCGAAACATGTTGATATTTTCATTTTAAATACAGTCGTTTAAGAAAAAAAATGAAACAGTCTGAATATGGCCGAGATATGCTGAAACTAGTCGGGTAAAATAAACGAAAGTTGAAATTTATTCAAAATTATTTTAATAAATCATTATAATGAACTATGGTACTAAACTTTTTAGCAAAATAGCCAAAATCTTTCAAAACTTGTTACTACACACAATAAACAACAATCATTAATAAATGCAAAACCATAGTGGAAGATACTCTCAGTATCGCCCTGGTGAAAGACCACCTTTCAGAATTGAAACGTTGCTTGAAATGGCTTTTAACCGTGTTTGGTGACCAGATCTGAATAGCCAGGTATTTCCCCTTTTCCCCACCTTCTTCTCCCTCTTCTCCTTCCCTTCCTCAATACCTTCAGCCTCACAACATTCCCCGATTAGGAATGCCATAGTCTCACTGGCTCCAGACGGTTGGGAGCAGTTGGGACTCTTGTGCGGTATTCGTATAAAAAAAACCATAGATAATAGAAACAACGGAGGTGGGCCATTAATCATTATTAGTATGATACCGATTCTCTCTAAAAAAATAACACTGCTTTAACATCGGTTGGTCGCTTAGCACTTGATTAGAACATTCTGCGCAGTTGTTTTCTGTCATGTTTTAGTTTTATGCTTTCTATGGGTGTATAACTATCTATCATTATTCCCACTATTCTTTAAAAATCACAACAACCATATTAAATTTAAAAATCAAATAAAACACTGGATACGTTACATAGGGAGATCTGAAATAGAAAATGCATTAACACCAAATACAGACTAACACCGAAACCACTCAACTGCATTTAAAACACCTCAACTTAGAATTATTTTAATTTTTTTTCATCAAGCACATCAATTTGATATAATGTAATTTAAAATTTTGTAAATGAAATTCTCAGCACGGGAAATCCCAGTGAGGATATCATTATTTGTTATTTTGTTATGAAAAAAGAAGATGATCAAACACTATTATCATTATTAAATCATCCACAGTGCATGTAGAGCGAATGAACGAAGAAAGGAGTGTAAGAAGAATGTTTGATGCGAATGTGAATGAAAGAAGAAGCCGGGGACGCCCGAGGAAGACATGGCACGATCAAGTGAATCAAATACTTGAGGCGGGCCTTGTCAGAAGTCGGAATAATAGAAGAGCATGTATGAGACGATGTATGAATGTGAAGGAAGCAAGAAGTGTATGCCAAGATCGAGTTGTTTGGCGGTCCGTCATCTCTGCCTACCCCTGTGAAGAAACAGCGTGATAGTTATTAATCATCCACTCATCATCAACAATCATCGTTTTCGCCATGTTGCGGTTTGTCAATACCCCTATCCACCGCTCTCAACGTTCGATACACTTCCCAAACAACGAAATTTAATTATTTTAACAATCAAAACGAATGAAAACTAACGAAGGATGTAATTTCTGGACAGTAATAATAGTTTGAATATTTTCAATGATGTTCAACTATTGCTCGATGTTTGCTTGCACTAATTGCAGTAAGGATGGAGCTAATCAAAATAACTCCACATATCAACATAATCACGTGGTCGCGTTATATGCTGTGTCTTGTTATTGCATCAATTAAATTTGACCGCAATATTCATTGCTGATTGGTGGTAAATTGTAAAGTGATCATTTCATGCGATGAATAACGATTAATATTTAATTTGTAATATAATATGAATATTGCGGAAAAACATATTTGTTTTAGTCAACCCACAACACATGAACATCGTTCAGCGATAGGAAATTAATGAAAATTTCAACCCTTTCATTTCGTACGTTTCTAATTAGTTAAATACCTAAATAAATATACTAAACACACAGTTTATATTTTAGGTGTTTTTCAGCAATATAATTTTGTATTAAATCAACAAAATAATAAAGTATTTATCGAACACAATAAAAAAAGGTTTTGTTTAAAAATGGGCCAAAAATCAGTCAATGTATACGTCGATAACTTCTCGAGTGGTGCGGTAGTAAGTAAGGGGAATAAATGGTTTCGTTCGCCGTGCCATGCTGCGCGGCTGTCAGCAATTAGACGTATCATGAGTTGTATGCGTGTCCGATGTTTTTTCATCATTTTTTATGTACTACTAATAAAATTATTTACATAAATAATTAAGGTAAACTATTCATTTCTATCTAACATATGAATTACAGGTTTATAATTGTGTTTTATGTACACTGAGTGTACAGCACCGGCGTTTGGGGGATTTACTATCACCGTAAGGGAATGGTTAATATCGTTTTCGGCCTATATGTGATGTATAAGACAATTTTTTTTTTAGACATCCTTTCCGGGTTACAAATAACCTGACAATATTTGAAAATTTCCTACTACCATCACAGCAAGCGAAAGATGTTACTTGTGTCGCGATGGAGAACTTAGCCAGCCGATGAATTTAACTCACGACGCCTAAGTGGAACCCAGATGCGATGCCAACTCAGCTGCTGACAGTGGATGAAGCAAAGAATGTGTGCCATGACCTCTCTGTCTACCCCTGTGGAGAAACGGTTAGATT